>OLKM01001541.1:3388-53388 GCA_900291075.1 Melanogrammus aeglefinus
GGGGGGGGGCAAGGGATTAGCTAAAAGCTTAACAACAACAGCTATGAGGGCAGCGGAGTAAACGCGCGAAGAGATAAGACGGCGGAAAATTGGGCAGGTTGTTGCTAAATGCTGTAAGTGTTTGGTGTTTGTTCAAAGCCCACAACGGAATTAAGCGAGGGTGATCGGCAGAGGGGTGCAGTGCATGTATATATCTAAACGCGAGCTTTCCTTCCTTCCGTTGGAATCGATTGCGATGGCCTCGGCGCAACAGGCCCCGTCAGTCAACAGGAGGAACCAAGACTGGAATCGACACTCCCACAAGCAGGCCATCCAAAGAGGATTCCAGTGTTTTCATTTTGTGTGCGTATTGCCCGCGAGGGAGGGAGAGAGGAGAGAGAGAGTAGAGAGAGGAGAGAAGGGGAGAGAGAAAAGAGGTCGACTAGACATAGGAGAGAGAGAGAGAGAGAGGAGAGAGAGAAGAGAGAGAGAGAGAGAGAGAGGGAGGAGAGAGAGAGGAAGAAGAGAGAGAAGAGGAGAGAAAGAGCAGAGTGGGGAGGGTGAGAAGAGAGAGTCGCTGAATGTCCCACGACGACCTCAATGTTCCGTGGACAGCTGGCCAAACTTCTGCGGAATGAACGAGTGAGTCAGTGAGTGAGAGATAACCGCGGTGAAAATGACGAATGATAGAACCACACGCGGGTGTTCAAACGGCACGAGTGCTCAGAAATAGCCGTCAGTCCCGGAGGATGGACGAGAGGAAGAGTGTCACCCAGTGGTCAGCGACGCCACCACAGAGGGGTTCAGACACCCCCAAAATACGACAAGGGTGGAGTTTCCCTTGCCTCTTTGCGTGCGCGTTGATATGCTACGAAGAAAAATAATTGTGCGGGTGGGAGGAAGCTTTTTGCGAAGGGGATTTTAATGAGTGTGTTTCCACAGTGGGCGCCCAGCGCAAGTGCTGTTGATTTGAAACCTTTATAGACAGTTTCTACAGTTTGCTAGTACCAGCCGGGGCTGTGTTTTGCCAATTAGGGGCTTCGCAGATACACCGCCACCTGCAGCCCACACGTATTGGTCGAATGGATAGGTAAGGCGAATTCAAGAGTGAAATGCTCTCGTGCTACTCAAGCAGTTTGATGGTACATCTAATGTCTGTTGTTGTGGGGTAAACTGGAATGGGGGCTGGTTTAACGTTTTTATACGTTGGTGAAAAAAAACAAAAACGGATTCAGCGACAGCACTTGTGGTCAGCGAGCATGGCAGTACAACATAGGGTTTCCACTGAAAGGAAGTTTAACATTCTACCACAAATATCCTCGTTCAACCACAAACAGACATGCGACTAAAGTAGTGACAGACTAAACACCGTTTTGCACTTTATGTAGATGTTAAGGTACTTAAGAACCAAGCAGAATGGATTACAACTAAAAATTATGATTTGGAAGTTTATTAACCCTCTAAACACCAGCGGTACACAACTTTCAGTTATTTTGTTGCTCTTCAAATAAAGTTGTCTCCAAAACTAAAAAAAATTGTCTCAAAGGAGCCTTAAGATAATTTGGATGTTTTTAAAAGATTGTGCCTGGAAAAAAGCCCTAAATAGTATCTTAACACAGTTAATTATGAATTTTGATGTAATTACATCAAAATCCTGCTTTGGTTTCTCCTTAACTGTTATTTATTCCCATTGGATTTAGCCTTTTTCCTTTTCTCAACAGAATGTGCTGAAGCTGACGTTCCATCCCCTCCCTTCACAAGTCACACGCCGAGGTGACAAAATTTCCTGCGTTTGCTTCGAGCGGTGGCGGTGGCGGTGGCGGTGGCGGTGGCGGTGGCGGTGGCGGTGGCGGTGGCGGTGGCGTGTCACTCACTCGACGGTTTCAACGTGCGCTTGAGTGACTCAACACGCAAGCTAGCCGTGCGCCGGACACGTTAGCCAAGGCAAGGTCACCACCATGACCTCTGAGCTCGTCAGATCGTGACTGTGACAGCCGAAGCGTCCTGCTGTTGAAGTCCCTCAGTGTGAAGTAATTTCCTAATGTAACATATAGATGGGGGGGCGAGGATAGTGGCGTGCTCACGGGTGTTTGATACCCGAGACACGGGGTTCTGGGTTTCAACCCTAACCCCTACCTGGTCCTGAATGACATGTGCCTACAACTACATCTTTTTTTTTCAAATATCAAATATCTTTTTATGATTATATTTGTGTCGCAATTCAAATCAGTCAAAGCACTTTACATTACAAAGACATCATATTATGAACATGCAATGCATACTTGTATACAAGTCTTCCAATGGTAAGAAAGGTTTTATCGACAAGGAATGGAGAGTGAATGGTTTAGCTAGTTTGGGTTATTAAATCAAGTTACCTAGATAGCAACCACATGACGCCAATGTCTTCAGTCGAGTCAATTCTGACTTCAAAAATTCTCTTATCATTTCTTCCACATTCCAGACACTTGGTAGACGATGCAGAAACTCTACTTTAGTTGACTCTGAAACTGTAAAATAGGTACCAGTTCCTGTAAATGCAATTTCTCTGGATGAAAAGCTGCCATTCAAGATCTGTTCAAGCAATACATGCATCCTTCATCTGGGCTGTTCAACGTTCGGCAAACACGTCAAAGCGTTCCCGTTCTGACAGTCACTCAGTCTCCTGACTTCCGCTTCCTTGTCTCGCTGTTCTGAAGCTGTTGGACGACCGTGTGCTCAAACGTCCTCAAAAAAGCCAGAGGCGCGCGTAATGGAGCCGTGTTGTTGGCTGGTGAATGAGTCAATCAGAGCTTCTTTTCGTTGATAATGCCACACCTGGATCGCTGGGGTGAACATAATGAGAAGAATTCATCTACACCCCCTCCCGGTCACAAGCCACCACCGCAATTTCGCTACCTGTGACGAAAGCCAAAGTGGTTCGTTTATGTTGCCAAAAAAAAAGATGGCATTAGACACGAAAAGACATACTTTGACAAGGGGGACCGAAACATACGGGCAAACTCTCGTCTCGAAAGCCGGAAGCGGAGGTGTTAGCCAGCGCTCGCGCGCAATACGCATTTCATGTAATGGTGGGCCGCGCATGTTTTGTAAGCTAATTAGCGCCATTTTAGGGTAATTACCGCAAGGTGCTAATGGTGGAGGAGGTGGTGTTCTGTGCGCTAGGTGAGGGGCTTCATTATATGGGCACCCCGCAGGGTGACAGAAGGTTTAATGCTGTATTGTTGGTGGATGGGAGGGAGAGGGAGGTGCTTTAGCATAGCGTTGGTGGCTTCCTGCCGTATAGCTCTGGTCGCGGCCGGCATGTGTGACAACATGTCACTCGCTGCTCGTCTCAGCCAAGAGATCTCTCTCTCTCTCTCTCTCTCTCTCTCTCTCTCTCTCTCTCTCTCTCATCATCCTCTCTCCTCTCTCTCATCTCTCTCATCTCCTCTCTCCTCTCTCTCTCTCTCTCACAGACTCGGTCTCCCCTTGTTCCATCATTTGCTCTCTCTCCTCGCTCGGACCGCCTCTCCTCTCCTCCTCCCTCCCTCCATCCCTCCCTCCTTCCCTCCCTCCCTCCCTCCCTCCCTCACCTCCCTCCCCTCCCCTCCCTCCCTTCCCTCCCTCCCTCCTCCCCTCCCTCCCTCCCTCCTGCTCGTCTCAGCCAAGAGATATCTCTCTCTCTCTCTCTCTCTCTCTCTCTCTCTCTCTTTCTCTCTCTCTCTCTCTCTCTCTCTCTCTCCCGCTCTCCTGCCCCTCGTTCCATCATCTCCTTCCTCACACCATCGGTCTCCATTTCTGTCGCTCCATCCCTGCTCTCCCTCTCTCCCTTGCATTGCATCCTCTTCCTCTTTTTTGCTCTCCTTCCATTTCTTACTCTCCTTCCTTGGTCTCCGCTTCTCTCTCCCTTGTGCTCTTTCCATGCCCGCCCTCTCTTCTCTCTCTCCTCTCTCTCTTCTCTCTCTCTCTCTCTCTCTCTCTCCCTCTTCCTTGCTCCCTTTCCTAACTCCCTCTCTTTCCTCTCTCTTGCATTCTATTTTCTTCCTCACCTTGGTCAGTCACCTGGACTGTGCATAGCCTCCCCTATTACCCCCCAACATCTCCCTCTCTCAATTTCAGTTGACGTGCACTGTATGTTGTACGTCCTGGAACATAAAATAGTACTTTGTTGTGTAGCGTCTTATCCTAGCTATCTCTGTTGTGTACGGGGAATGGGTTAACATAGCGATTGTTAGTGCTCCGCACTTGGTTTTATGAACATCCTTACACTACCAAACAGCGATTTGTTGTTGTTTCTCTTTCTTTTCATAAATGTAATGTTGCTTTGGATAAAAAGCGTCTGCTGAATGCCCTCAATGTAAATGTAAATTTTGAGGGTGGAGAGGCTGGTGTGTCTGACTCCCAGCGGAGAGGCACTGGGTTCAGATCCCCCTGAGGTCCGCGGACTAAACCGTAGGCATCCGTGGGCCGAGGTGACAGGATGACGGATGAGCTCCACCTGTTCGCCGATTTGAATTCAACAGCCGCATCTGCCCAATATGGATAAATAGGAATTATGCAAATGTACTTAAAACAACCGAGTCTATTCGCATTTAAAGTTAACCCGCAGTTGACTTTGTCCAACTTTTGAATTTTAACGCAACAAAGAGCCCCATTACGACAAACCATTCAAGGTTAAGTGTAGGCCTACTGAACATCTGTCATTAAAATGACGATTTAATGGACAAAACCACGAGAATTTATGCAAATACACGTCCCTAGGGAGCAGAAAGTCAGACCAACCGCCGACGTCTGGGATTTTACCGGCAACCTTTACCAAAGAAAATGGTCAATGCACTGCATTTATAGCGCACTTTTTGGACCACTGGCCACTCAAAGCGCTTTAAAATATTGCCTCACATTCACCCATTCATGCACGCATCCACACACCGGCGCCGGTGTCGCACACGCAAGACGACAGCCAGCTCTTCTGGAGCAGTCGGGGTGAAGCGTCTTGCTCAGGGACACATCGGCACTCATCGAACTAGCAACCTAAGCCGACCTCTGAATCAGGAGGTTCCTTTGGGATAAAAAATGTCTACAAGTGCAGCTAGGAGGAGGCATGGGGGGATAGAACTAGCAACCTTCAGGTTAACAGCCAACCCCGCTCTTCCTCCTGAGAGAAACGCTCTGTCAACATGAGTCCTCCTGTCTCCCCCCCCCCCCCCCCCCCTTGGCTTCCCCCTCTCCCCCTCTCCTCCCCATTACAGGAGCTGAGCGGCTTCATCAGTATGCTAACAACAGCCCAGCCCTCGTAGCCGGAGTCACGCGCTGATGTTTCCCATTATGCGAGCAGCATTACATTTCAACTCCGGACGTGGGTTGGGTCGTGTGTCCTTTTCTCCAGCGGGATGACGACTGGAGGACTTAGGGGAACGGGGATGAAAAGGAAACCAGGGTGATTCTCTGGAGCTAAGCTAGGAGTAGGAGAAGGGAGCGGGGGGGGGGGGGGGTACATGTACCCAAACCACTGTTCTCTTTCCACAGTTTGTGTGTGTGTGTGTTTGTCTCTGTGTGTGTGTGTGTGCTAAGAGGAGGAGGAGGAGGAGGAGGAGGGGGGAGTACACATATCCAAACCACTCTTCCGTTTCTACAGCTTGTGTGTGTGTGTGTGTGTGTGTGTGTGTGTGTGTGTGTGTGTGTGTGTGTGTGTGCCCGTGTCTGTGTGCATGCGCGTAAGTGTGTGCGTGTGTGCCCTTTGTTCTCTTCACGGGAGTGGAGAAGAGTTTCAGCTGTGAAATGGGAATGCAAATCACATCGAGTACTGAGTGGGTGTTTGGGGTGTGGGGGGGCAAATGTTCGATTCACTTTGATGTGGGGGGGGGGGGGGTGGTGAGAGAGGAGAGAGGGAGAGAGAGAGGGAGAGGGAGAGAGAGAGAGAGAGAGAGGGAGAGAGAGAGAGAGAGAGAGAGAGAGAGAGAGAGAGAGAGAGAGAGAGGGAGAGGGAGAGGGAGAGAGAAAGAGGGAGAGAGAGAGGAAAAGAGAAAGAGAAAGAAAGAGAGAGGATGAGCAGGAGAGAGAGAGGGGGAGAGAGAGAGAAGGAGGGAGAGAGAGGGTGAGCGATAGAGAGGGGTGAGATGGAGGGGAGAAAGAGAGAGAGGGGTGAGAGAGAAGGCGAGAGATCCCCTGTATATGTCATCATTGTAATAATATTGTGTTTGTGATGTGTAGGATGAAACAATAAAAATCCATTTTCTAACATTAGTTCTTTCCCTCGCCCCGCCTTTAATTGTGTTTATAGAAGAAACGCAACACTTGATGAAGGATGACAGCCTGGTAATGTTGGGCTGACACATATTTTCCAGGTGAAGGACTGAACTGTTGATGGGTTATGTTGTTTAAATAGAGCGATATTTACCCAATAATTTCCCTCTATCCCCCATGGTTATGGTATTGCATGGTGCATACTGGATATTATATTTCACACTTGATATTATCCCTCAACAGGGTTAATTTATGCGTGTTCCCGACGGGATTTTGTAGGACAGATTCTCCCTTTGGCACAAAAACAAAATGTTGTACACTCGCAGCAGAACCGAATGAAATAAACCGCTCAAAGATCCTTCTGTACGGGGCTGTGTTCGGTGTTCCCGGTTGCCTTATTAAAGTGAAGTTTAATCAATCATTCTGAAGATTAGCATCTTCTAAGGTCCAACAATGTTCACGGTATTCATAGGACCTCTATCTGTTGCTCCTCACTGTACTGTTGCCTTTTGATTAATAAGGGAGGAAATCGAAAATAGTTAAGAATTCATCAAACAACAGATTAAAAAACAACAGCAGCCACGTAACAAGAAAGATCTCTTTCCAGGAACGATGATTTGAGAGGAGAGGAGGTTTACTTCAAACGAAAACATGCAAATCTCTATTCAATTTAGTTTATATTTCACACTCTTTATTTTTACAATTTTGCTGCTGTAATACCTGAAATCAACGGGATTGATAAACTCTGTCTTATCTTATTTTAAATATTTCCAAATATACTACAGAGATGTAATACCCTTCTGTATATACTTTATTTACATGTATTATATACTTAAATACAAAGTATTGACTAGCTAAGTTTGGCTTTTCTAACCAGTGTCAACTCAAAACTCTACAATATCACCTCACATTCGATGGCGGAGTCAACCACACAAGGCGACAGCCAACTCGTCAGGAGAAGTCAGGGTGAAGTGTCTTGCTCAGGGACACTTCGGCACAAGATAAGATAAGATAAGATAAGATAGACACTTTATTGATCCCTTAGGAATGCTCCTTTAGGGAAATTCAAAATTCCAGCAGCGGTAGAACAGACAAGACACACGTAAACAAGCAACAAAAACACAAGCTAAAATCTATCAACACATGGTTTATCCACTGTACACTCGGCTAGGAGGAGCCGGGATCGAACTAGCAACCTTCCGGTGACCAGCCAACCCACCTACCTCCTGAGCCACATGCTGCCTGTCAGTGTACGAACCCTTTGCCAGAACACCTTTTAATTTCATGGAGAAAAAGCTTGGTCGAGCTCCCTTAATTCTTGATTGGTCGAAGGCGATCCCTGTCAGGTTTTCCTGGCACCTGATTGGTTGATTCCCTGCCTCTCATGGACCAAAGCCCAGTCTTGAGTGCTCTATGTGTGTACCTCCATGACCCTCCCATGTAAACGATGGGGTTTGCTGAGGCAAGCCGTTCTATTTCTGTGCCCGTGTTCCTGCACACGTGCGTGAATTGCATGTCCCGTGCATGCATGTTTGTAGGAGTACACGTGTGTGTGCTGTGGTGGTCAAGGTTTTGACATTGTGGATGTGTGTGCACGATGTATGATGTGTGTATTTTGGCGTGTGTGTGTGTACGTTTGTGTGTGTGTCTCTATTGTGTGTGTCTGTGTGATGATGTGTGTATTACAGCTTATGTTCATTGTGTATGTGTTTACATGTGTGTGTGTGTCTGTCTCTAATGTGGATGTGTATAATAGTGTATGTCAGCAGTGTGTTTTGGTGTGTGTATTTGTGTACGTGTGTGTGTGTATGTGTTTGTATGTCAGCATACGTATACCGTGTGTTTGTTTGTGTGTGTGTGTGTGTGTGTGTGTGTGTGTACATTTGTGTGTGTCTCTCTATTGTGTTTGTGTACGATAATGTGTGTATGTCAGCACTGTGCCTACGTGTGTGGGTGTGCGTTTACTTTGTGTGTGCCTGTGTGTCAGTGTCAGACAGTAAAGAAGCTCTTTCTCAAGTGTTTTTCTCTCCGTGCACGACAGCATTTCCCAAGATTGCAGTTCTCCTTGAGCGGAGAAACACGGACACGTTGGACTGTCAATGGCCGACCACAGAAAACAGCAGCAAGCAAACACAACCTCCACCCACTACAAGACGCCTCCGTCCAAACTCTTCAAAGGACATCCTTGATATGACAGCAGACCTCTCACACACAAACGAAACACACACGCACGCACACACACACACACACACACACACACACACAATGCACACACACAAACGCACACAAAACACTATTTTATGCCAGACTTTTCCATTACAGGCTCTGCTTTAGCGGGATCATTCTTCTCAGACACCAATGTGTGTGTGTCTGTGTGTGCGGGAAGTCTGAGTGTCTGTTATGTGCATGCTATGTGTGTGTGTGTTTGTGTGTGTGTGTGTGTGTGTGTGTGTGTGTGTGTGTGTGTGTGTGTGTGTGTGTGTGTGTGTGTGTGTGTGTGTGTGTGTGTGTGTGTGTGTGTGTGTCACATTCAAGTGTGTGCGTGTGTTTGTGGGTGTCTTTTCCTTGAGTCCTGGTCACTAACAAATAGGCCAGAGGGGGGAGGAGGAAGAATGGCGGTGGGGGTTGGGGGGAGTGGGGGGGAGCGGGGGGAGAGGGGGGGGGGGTTGTGGGTCCATCTTACCGCAAAGTGAGGGAGACGGTTTTGCGGCTGGAAACTTGGGCGTCAGCTAAAAGACTGGAGCGCTGTCAGCACCCAAAGGTGCTCTGTCTCCCCTGGTACCGGGAACCTTGCTTTTTGTGTTTTGTTTTAGTTTGTCCGGGTTTAAAATAGCGCACAACATCCACCTTAAGAAGCGCACAATGACCCATACACTGACGTATAGGGGCCGCGCATGAGCACACACACACACACACACACACACACACACACACACACACACACACACACACACACACACACACACACACACACACACACACACACACACACACACAACATAATACAGACACACACAAGGCACACACCACGTAACAAAATCACACACACACACACAGATTAGAAGCAAACACACATAACCCACACATACACGCACACAAACACATTAGAAGCAAACACACATAACCTACATATACACAAACACACAGCCACACACACAAATAAGACACACACACAAACACACAATGACAGTAGTATCTGTGTCGAAGACGGAAGATGCTGATAGGAAGTAGCAGTTTTGGTGAGACTTCAACCCACAGGTTTATTCATAAAACTAAACCATAAAATTCCTCACGATATTCCTGAGTTTAATCGATCCACGAGCTCGGTATAGCTAAAGAAAAACGGTACACCGAAAAGTATAGGAGGAAGGGATGTGAGAAATGTGAAATAAATTAAACAGGAAGGAGGAAGGGAAGACCAGATGAAGCCTGGGGTCGAGGAAGAAAGCTTGTCATGGTGGATCAATCCGAGTCCACCTCGCAGTCCACCTTGGTTTTAGATAGAGCTGTCAGGCCAAGGTCAGGGTCAGGGTCAGTGTTAGCCGACGCAGCATCCGGAACATCCCAGTCCGTCAGGGAGATGACGAGCAGTGAAAGGTAATTCCATGAACTATTTAGTTAATACGGTGACTCCGGGCTCTTATTCTGCGGGGCACATGCTTGTATAGCTTTTGTGTAGCTATCGGGGTTTGGCTAACTAGCATAGCTGTTAGCTGAACAAAAACCTTGTAGTGCCTGATGAGGAATTCTCTAGGCTTGTGTCAATGAGAAAAGGAGCTGATTCTGAATCTTAAAACCAACAAAACTCTAAAACAACCTTCTTTATTGAAGTGTTTCAGTGGGTTACATAGTACACCAAGTACAATGTTTTATCGTCCCCCAAATCTCGATAAGTCAGATACAATGTAAATAGGCCTACTCAAGTTGCCCTCTATAGGTTAAACGGATATTTGGGTCAGGTTTTCAAACGTTTAGGCCTTTTGGTCTTATTGTGGCATGTGGCTAAGGAGGTAGAGCAGGTCAGCTGGTAACCGGAAGGTTGCTAGTTCGATCCCCGGCTCCTCCTAGCTGAGTGTCGGGGTGTTCCTGAGCAAGACACCTCACCCTGACTGCTCCAGAACTGCTTCTGTGAATGTTAGGCAATATTTTAAAGCGCTTGGAGTGACCACATGTTAGAAAAGCACTGCATAAATGCAGCCCATTTACGAGAGGGCGAAATAAGATATCTGGATAATGGCTGAAGGATACCATGAACACAATCTCTGGTTCTCCTTTAAAAAGGCATGTCGGTCTTGTTAGAGATGAACTTGGAGGGCCAAAGACAAACGCGTCAAAGCACTCGTCTCTGCGTCCATCTTGGCTCGGGCGAGCGAGAAGTCATTAGGAAGGGGGGGAGGGGGAATTCTTTGAACGGAAGAAATCTTTGAGAGAGGTCAGGAGACACAGAGGACGCAGTCTAATTGTATGGAAATGAAGTCCTTTGAAGGTCTGATACGATTGAGATGACGCAGGCTGGATGTGGATGGTGTTGATGAGTTTACAGTCGCAACTGTTTTAATTAGGAGTGTTTAACGTGGGTCCTAATTGAAAGTGATTTTTTTTGGTGCTTTGTTTCAACAGCAAGGCATTTTAATAACAAGTTGATTTCAGGGCGTACTTCTGCTTGGGTCAGAGATACGAGAGTAAAGCGAAACATAAATATAAACGTGATCCATGTCTGAGGAGTTGAAATTGAGTGTGACACTTACTGCTGTACTTTTATTACTGCTAAACTCTGTGATTAACTCAGGTAAAGTGACTCATTTTTGTTGGAGTCAAATTTAATGTGTAAGGCGTAAGGACGCTTTCTCCGCCTGCGGCCTGGGATATGCAGCGCCGAAATCGGAGACGGGGATATTAAAAATGAGGAGAGATGGGAGAGGAGATGAAATCTGTTATTTTCCCCTTGATATTCTTCTCAGGTTGGAAATCATTTCTGTTGCCAAAAAATACTTTAAAAGAAATTATTTGAAACTTTATACGTCAAACGTCTTGCAGTCCACCTAAGTTCATGACAAGCTAACCATTATCTCCATATTTAGTTTTGATAACTAAAACAAAGAAAATAACATTAATTAATATTTTGCTATTTAGTGAGTCGTGGACGTTTTATCCGAAAGCAACCTCGTGATCAGAGGTCGGCGGAGTGTCGAGGTGTCCCTGACCGAGACGCCTCACCCTAACTTGTCTGGACGAGCATGCTGTCACCTTGCAGGGTCCGCTAAACGCCCTAAATGTAAGGCTACATTTACACGATGACGGTCTGAACAGGAGACGCAAAAGTGGCGTCGCGTCTTCACTTTTTATTCCGCGTTTAGACGAGCGTTTTCGGGAGGAAATCTGCATGCATACGGTGACGCAAAAGTGTGTGGAATTCGGTCGGGTATGCATGCCAGGCGGCTAGGTGGTGCTGTGATTACACTATCACACAACACCGCCATGTCTGAGCGCATGCGTAGAATCTTACTCCTTCTCTTACCTACGGCGCGAAAAACAAAACATGGCTACCGCCGGTAACAAGAAAAGTTTTGTCCGGCCAGACAAAATTTCACTTCACTGATACTATCCATATAGGGTCCGACGCATGGAAATAATCTGACATGTTTGTTTATTTACTTGTACTGGCACATGTATGCGACGTAAACGCATACGCGACGTGAGCAGATCTGAGCAGTGGTTTGCGTCTTGGCAGTGTAGACGGAAACGCTACGGTGGAGCGTATTCAACTATTCCACTCTGGAGGGTGGTTTCAGATTTATGCGTTTTTCATGCCCCAAAAACGCTGTCACCGTCTAAACGAAAGGCACTTCCGATAAAATATTTTGTCGTTTTTACCCGCAAGCGTCCTTGTGTAAACGGGGCCTAAATTTAAACGTCAACATGTCATTAAGGAGCAGGAATGAGTTAGCCCCCTACCTCTGGCTCAAGGATTAGGGAAAGTGGGTATCAAACCCAAAACCTTTTACCTGTGAGTTGAACACCATGACCACCACACTATACAATTGCCCTCTGACTTATAGTATGTGCATAACACCTCATCACCTCAACACATTCCATCAATAACATACTCCACACACACACATAACTCACGTGGCTCTGGTGGCTGACAAGCAGCCAATCAATGAAGTGGCTATCGCCCACTCTGTCTCCACTGTGTTCTGTCATCCTTCTCACTCGATCCTCCTTGTTCCCTTTTGCTTCTTTCATCGCGGTCTATTTCTGGACCCCAAGTGAGTCATCTCCCCCCCTCTCTCATTCTCTGTGATTGACATCTGTGAAGGAGGCGGGCCTCATCGCCGTGCCAACAGCTCCCTGCCTCCTCTGCCTTCCGGATCGATGCCGGCTACGAGAAGCAGACGCTGACCGCAACTTGGAGAGAAACAATGTTCACATGTCGACACGCACATATGAAATTTGTAAAAAAAAAATCATGCACACACGCACACATTATTTATATATTTATAGACGCCCACAAACACACATTTAAATATACGTCCACACACAAACACACATATATATATAAGCACACACATGAATATACACACACATATACACACAGATACAGACATTTACACACACATATATATATAATATATTGTATATATATATATTATATATATATATATATATATATATATATATATATATATATATATATATATATATATATATATATATATACTGTATATTATAGCCCACACATACACATGCGTATATAAACATGCACACATGCACACTCACAGACACACAGACACACAGACACACTCACACAAGCACACACATACACCCCCCCAGACACACACAGACAGACTTTGTGTTGCATAAGACTGCTTCGGGATTCTTTAAGTTGACTGAGAAGTAAGAAAGGAAGAAAAATCAGAGAGTAATATAAAATGATTAAATCATGGTAAATAAAAGTCTTATAGTGTCTGTATGTTGGAGGCTATAAAACCAAATAAGGAAATTAAGAGAAGAATTACATGAAAAACTGTCTGAAAATGACACAAACAACATGCTCATGTACGTATATAAATATATATTTTTTATGTATGTATTAATACATATACATGAACTGTGCAGTTATAAATATTCATGACTGGGGAAGGCCTCAGGCGGTGGTGCGGATTTCACGCAGAGAACAAAAGGAAGAAAGAAAAACAGTTGTCCCCTTTTAGCGATGGGGAAGGCGGCGGCCATTTTGTAGAAGGTGACAGTTGAGTTTCTTCCATTCTTTGTTTTGTTTGGACGCCCCGGGTCTCTTTAAGGTGACTGAGACAAAAAAAAGTCACAGATTCACTCAAAAAGTATTACTTTATGGTAAATATGAATCTTGTAGTGTCTGTCTGTTGGAGGCTATAAAAACCAATTAAGTAAAATTTGAAGAATACTTGAAGAACAGTCCAAAAACAAACCAGAAACTCAAAAAAACAATGAGTTATTGGTCGATTTGGTGAAATAGGAGACTCATTTTAATCTGTGGAGTTTGTAAATCTATCAGCTATTCGTGTTGCAGCCTGCTCAAAGATTAGCTACTTGCTAATTAGCGTGTTTTCCCATCAGTCACTGACTGCTATGCTATCATAGCATGGGGTTTATGACACACTATACATGCAAAACAGGTGTGTGTGTTGGAGTGAGTGAGTGAGTGAGTACCTGAGTGTGTCAGTGTGTGTCTTTGTGATTGTGTGCATGCTAACCCCTGTTATGTCGTCTGCATACAACACACACACACACACACACACACACACACACACACACACACACACACACACACACACACACACACAAAACTCGCCAAAAAACCATGACACAAGCCAGACATAAAAATGTTGGCAAACACAAATAAATGCAATCCCACATTCATGCAAAAACTGACTGGCATGCAAAGACACACACACACACACACACACACACACACACACACACACACACACACACACACACACACACACACACACACACACACACACACACACACACACACAAACACACACACACATCCCAAAATAAACACGCCCCCCCCCCACACACACACACACACAAACACCATGCCCTCCCCACACACATACACACATAACATACATATTCACCACACGCACACACACACACACACACACCCCCATAATCACCAGACCCTCCCCACACTCCATACACTCATAGACTCCAGCGGCTTGTCACAGAGTGTCTTCCTATCTCGGCATACATTACAGTGATCAGAGAGGGACTCGGCGGCTTCAATTTTATTTCCCTCTCATCCAGCCATCCATCCTTCCCGCTTATGCTACAACCCCCCCCCCCCCCTCCCTCCCTCCCTCCAGCCATCTGCTTGATGCTCGGGAGTGATTCCTTGGTGTCTGCATAATCATCAACGCGCGCCTTTATTCCTTCACATAGACCGCTGCTGCTGCTGAGGCTGCAGTTACCGTGACGATGGGGGCGGATGTGGGAGAAGGACGGTGAGGAGCAACGAGGGGGGGTGGGGGGGAGGGGGAGGGGGAAGGGGTAGGAGGGAGGGGGAAGGAGGAAGAGGAGCCGGAGGAGGAATTATGGGGAGGAGGGGAAAGGGGGGTGGGGTGGTGAGGGAGGGAGGAAAGGTAGAGGAAGAGGAACGAGGGGGAGGAGGTGCAAGAAGAGAGAGGAGGAGGAGGAGGAGGAGGAGGAGGAGGAGGAGGAGGAGGAGGAGGAGGAGGAAGGTGAGTGAGGAGGAGTGTGGAATAGCAGAAGCAGGGAAGTGAAGAGAATGGGGGGGGGAGATGGATTGGGAGAGGTAGATTGGGGGAGGAAGAGGAGGAGGAGAAGAGGGAGTGTGGAAGAGGAGGAGGAGGCGGGCTTCCGTTTGTGTTTTGCCCTCCGGGGGCAGTGTGGTCCCTCCGCCAGGGATTCAGAAACTCAAAGCTCTCATCTTTTTCGTATTTTTCCTGCCAGACCCCGAATTTCCCATCTCGGATTAATAAAGCGCTATCTCATCGTCCAATCGGATCTCATCCTTCCCCTCCGTGCCCTGTGTGGAAGGTTCTGTGGAAGGCAGGCTTGGGGTGGCCGGGGTTAGATTACAAAGCCAGAGACCACCACCTCCACCACCCCCACCCCCACCTTCAGGGATGGGGCAGATGGCGATGGAGAGGGCTAATGATGAGGAAATATATACTGTATAATTGGATCGGCGTGTGTAAGGAGGGGAGGGTTAACTGACCTCAAGGAAGGGCTTGTAGCTTACCTCCACTTTTTATGACTTTTTACGTAAAACTTTCGTAGTAAAAAGAAAAAACTGCTATTTGTCTATTGTGTTCCTCATGATGAGGGATTTGTCATGAACAAAGGCAATATCAACCTGAAGAAAAGGTCATTTACATTTGTCAGTGCTTTTAACCACGAAGCATGATTCTGGTGGTCTGACTCGGGCATGGAGTCAACCAGTTCCAAGGAAACAGCTAAAACTTGGATGCGTTTAAAACTCTGACGACTTACTGGTGTTATATCAAAGGGGCTTTTCCACTAAATGACCAAAAGTATAGACACATTAAGAACAGACAATAAAAAAAAAAAAAAAAATGAACACCATATTGCATTTTGTTTTTATATGTTTTTATATGTTTCGTTTTTTTCACCAGTAAAAAAGTGACAGTTTGAAGGGGCTTTCACAGCCCGAACAAAATGGCCACCCCCCCCCCCCCCCCCCCACTATCCACTAGCTATCGAAAAAAGACGAAGGGAAAAGTCCCCTAATCCAAGGGGAATGAAACCGCTTCATTTTTCAAAACGTGTGTGTCTGCGCCAACCTAGCAGCAAAGGACATATCTGTCCACCACTAACTGTTTCTTACACTTCCTTGGGTAACAGCGAGCAATGGAAAGTGGCCTGGATGAAGTACAGAGAAAGTGTGCGATGTACTGTGATAAAATGTCCTCCCAGAGAAGTGATGTGGAAGGTGTCAGAAGGGTTCTGAGAGCTAGGAGGGTACTTTTTGTTTTTCATTATTTCGCGACCCGTGGGACTATTTAAAGTAAAGCACAGAAAGGAAAGCAGACATGGGAACACGTTGGATCACCGTAAGATATTACACCGCTGTTCCAATATCACGGAATTGTTTTAAAGTCAAAAATAGATAACGCTGTCAGAATAGAAAACACTCAAATTCTGGTCTCCCTGGTAAATTCAAGGAAGCATCGAATAACATTAGAGCCTGCTAGAATAATAACCTACTAAACATACACTCATTGATTCACACATTTGCTTAGTCATTCATTTGTTTGTAATACATTTGCTCATCCATACATTGAATCATTATTCTTTCAATCATTATACAAATGGATGACAGAGAACATCCATGTATATATAATCACCTATTCATCCAACTATTTCTCCATTGATTTTTCTTTTGTGATCCATCAAACTGCTCCTCATTGATTTTAAACACTCATTCACGCAATCGTTCGTTCACTCATTCGTGTCCGAATGAATGGAGGCGTGTTGCACTGAAAAAAAAAAGCACCTCACATCCGACACAAGCGTGCCAGCCATAAATTCAGCCGGACTAACACAGGCCCCAAAAATCCACTCCACACTCCGCAATCGTTTTGTTTGCCTTGCCCTGTAACGAGCTACAAATCAGGCCGGTTCAGCATTTTAATGGCCGCCCTCCACCTCTGGTAGAGGGGAGGGGAGGGGTGGCTACCGGTCGCCATGGTCCCTGAGGGCCAGGCCGTGGTGGGAGATTAAATCAACCGTGTCTCAATCCGGGCAAGGAGAGTAGCTTAATGTGTTTCTGTCCAGAGAGTCAGTAGTCTCCCTCTTTCCTGGCACTCTTTTTCGGCTTTTCTGTTAAACTCGTTGTGGGACGGCTTAGCTCAGGAGGTAGAGCGGGTTGGCTGGTCACCGGAAGGTCGCTGGTTTGATCCCCCACTCCTCCCAGCTGAGTGTTGAGGTGTCCCTGAGCAAGGCACCTCAACCTGACTGCTCTGAATCGTTCTAAAGGACGGATACTGGTGGTCTTTGGCAGCCATTGGGATTCGAAGAAGAGAACCTTTAGGCCCGGCCGCCAAACACCAAATGCCCTTGAGGGCCCCCCCCCCCATTCATCCCCCTAGCCCCCCCATCCCCCCTCCACACCAGTAGCAGGGCTGCTGGTGTGTTTGCCCTTGCCATCCTCCGGTTCCCCTCATTTACGTCCGGGGTGATGAATGTGGGACCCTGGTAAAACCTGGATGTGCACGCGTACACACAGAGACACACACACACACAAACCAGAGACACACGTCCCCATACACTCACAGTTGCGTGCAAGGCGCACACACATACACACAGAAACAGTTGCTTACACACACACACACAACCCAATTGTCTCACTCACATACAAATTACCAGGAATACACACTCACGCTCAGATACCCAGAGTCACATGCACTATGTGTGTATGCACACACGCTGATCCGCACACTTACCCATACACACACACACACACACACACACACACACACACACACACACACACACACACACACACACACACACACACACCCAGTCATGCACAAACACACACACAGTCAAGTACAAAACACACAAACACAGACACACCCATATGCACACACACTCCCACCCATACACACAAACACACACACACACACACACACACACACACACACACACACACACACACACACACACACACACACACACACACACACACACACACACACACACACACACACACACACAACACACAGGCAAAGAAACGCACACTTCCAATGCTGCAGCTTGCCACCACTGTTCTGATAAATGGTCTTCCAGGTGGGTTTTTTCATTAAAAATAGGGCCCCTGCAAAATCCTAAGCTGCCCTACACTCCCGCAACATCTCCGCCCCCCCCCCCCCCCCCACAACCTCCCCACCGCCCCCAGCGACGACGCAGGAAATAGGCAGTGGTTACGCCGCCGCCGGTGTCAAGGCATTTTTAACAGAATAAAAGAGATAACCTTAAAGTTCACACTTTTATTGTCGTTTTTTTTTTTCCCCCTCTTCTTTTCAACAGCCCACCCTTCTTCCGTTGGTTTATTGATTCTCCAACGTGCACGTCGTATTGAGCAGAGGTGTCGCTTAAAATGATACATGGAATGATCACGGGCGGCTGGCTCGGAACGCTTATCAGGTACCCCTTTTGTTTTACCGGTGGTTGGTGGTATCAGCAACTTAAATGAAAATGTTCTGAGTGATTTCCTCCTCAAAGGCTTCCATTCTGCGTCGTCTACCTTCGCAATTTCTCATCGCTGCCGCCGGCGCGCTACCTTTGCGTTTTCTTTTCATATGCTCCAAGGCGAGAGAGTTGATGATATGGCACGAAGAAACCGTGGTCTCACTGGCTGTTTTGTTTTGATTAATACTAAATAGGGCACAAAAAAAACCTGTGAGAAATAAGTTAGGTCTGGAGGAGAAGACCATTACAAAAGGGGTAATACTGCAGCTATGAAAGAGGCCATCTTAGGGAGGTCATTAGAACCATCGTTTTGATAGCCAGACTTTAATTACAACCAGCTAAAATTGAATTAAGACAGCTGCGTTTTTCTTTTTTTAATTTACGAATTAGCTAATTGGCTACTTTATTATTTTATTTTACATGGCGGTGTAAGTTATTGACTTTCCTATTCTTCACAATGTGGAAAAAATCCATTGCTTTGGGCATTGGCTATGTTGTTACGAATATTTGAATTACAGTTGGATATTAAATGTAATTTGCCTATTGATTTTTAGAGTACAATTCGGAAAGTAATATGTGGGCAGATAGATGCTACTTCCATGGGCAGGGACGTGGACAGGAAGGTTGCTCAGGTTGCCCAGGCAACTGCCCATATTCCCTCCTCGACTCACGTTGCCCTTCCGAGGAAAAAATAAAAACTTATTTTTTTTAATCGTACAAAAGGACGCAAATATCCATGTAGGCCTAGATAAAAAAAAGAAATTCGCCCCTCAAAACGATTCAAAACTTAAAAGTAGCCTCATTCACCGTCAGTAGGGGGAAGGCAAACTCTGTTTACGTAGGTGCAGCGCTGCACAGGACCGTTGTGAGTACCAGATCGACTCGGCTGCCGGATCGACTCAGGGTCCTAGATGCGCATTAATGACGCACTTCCTGTAAACGCAGTCTTTTAAATGCGCATGCGCGTTTCATTCATTCCCATGTTATTCCCAAGTATTAACGATCTCCTTTTGTTTTTTAATCTGAATAATAATCTAATGTACAAAGATTGATCAGATAATATTTGTGGCTTTAGATGGATGGCTAACGTGAGCTAATAAACGTTGGGGGTGGGGGGGGGGGGCTTTCATCCATACGGGATTAGTTTTGTAGGGGATAATTACTTTAACATATTTGAAAACAAAAATACATGTGTAACCAAGCGTTTTATTGTTGCCTATACTTGGGTAATATATAAAAGAAGAATCGGTTAACTCAATTCTCTGAACGGGGCGATCCACTTTATTTCCAGCGCTCCCAACACAGAGTCAAAACAGCGACCCACGCGCAGACACTTCCGTTCTGCTCCTTCAGAAAAAGAGTCCCTAACAGGAACTGGGTTAGATATGCATTCCTCATTGCTTTTAAAAGTGTTTCCAATGGCTTTGTTTGAATTTTCAGAAATCCAGAATCAGTTTACCACGTAACGTTTAGCTTAAATAATCAGACATCTAGCTAGCTTGCAGACAAGCAAACCGTTATCACAGAGGCTACTAGTTATTTGGTACGTAAACTAAGCTACACGTCTGCTGATAGTTAGTTTCTAACATTTTGTTTTAGCAAGGAGAATGAATGATGTCATCACATGAATTATTTCATTCAAAATGGTGCCTAAATCTTATCACTATTTTGGGCATTGTTTGCTATTGTTAAGTGAAGCCGAAATGCCCACTGAAAAGAGGCGGGTTCAGGTGAGAGAGAGACAGCTCAAGGAGGCAGCAAAGAGGTGCACATCACTGCAGGGCTGGCTACGAAAATGCCAACCAGTAGGTGACAGACTTTGCATTGTGATAAAGATGACATTCTGTAGGCTAATTGATTAATTAATTAGACTTCTATTTTAGCCTACTAATGGCGATTTTTTATAATTACATTACATTTCAGAGGAGCCGCCACAGGCCTCCAGACATGAAGAAAATGTGGACCAGGAGGCGCATAGGGCAGGCAGGCCTAAATGCTGATCACCACAATGAGATGAGAGGTCCATGCTAGAAAGTACAGGGTTAAAGAGTCTTCTCAGCCCTTCATAGTGCCTGTGAGGGGCTGAGCAATTGTCCCTCAAAATTCATGGGGTCAAGGAATCACACAGGTCATGTGGGGTGTGACCCACCAATCAGGGCCTTAGAAGGCTGTACCTCATCACTTAGAAGAAGCCCTGACCTTTCTGTCAGTTCACAAGTGAGGCGACGGCCAACCGACAAAACTTGTTTCCGACACTGTAATTCTTCTAATGCGTATCAAAGTTTGAACACGATAACATGAAGTGGTTTGAAGTTATCTGATTGGAACAGATTCAGTGGGTGTTTGGGG
Organism: Melanogrammus aeglefinus; assembly: GCA_900291075.1. Classification (NCBI taxonomy): domain Eukaryota; kingdom Metazoa; phylum Chordata; class Actinopteri; order Gadiformes; family Gadidae; genus Melanogrammus; species Melanogrammus aeglefinus. The sequence continues at coordinate 24,167 of OLKM01001541.1, forward strand.
GGTGGAGGGGAAAGATACTGCAAAAATTATCTCTTCTTCCCGGTTGGTATGGCAAATGCTGCAGCGCCTGAATCTGAACAAGATCTGACAAACTGTTACTTTATTCACAGAAGCGTCTGATACAAAATGGCCGCGTCGCATTCGTTTCCCGCTTCTTTTTTTTATCTCCAACTTATTGCTTTGCCTCCACCAAAGGACTTATATCCCCAACATACAAAATCCCTCGATGTAACTGCGGCAACATGAAAGCAGCCACGGCGAGAAACAGCTTCGGGGGAGTACTGTAGGACAGGAACTAGGGGGACTTGTATCCATGCTTTGAAGCTCTGTTGGCCCCTGGAGCCATGGCTTTTTGTGTTCAGCGTTTCCAGAAGGCTCCATGGTGACCGGTTCGGGAAAAACCAAAGCAATCGCAGTCGTAGCAAAAACATGCGAGTGAGATGATGAGAGAGTGCGGTCTCAGTCACTCATTCATTCTTGAAGGATGTCCCAAACCACCATCAAAACTAGTTTTGGTTTACTGTCGCAGATAATCAACAGAATGTTGCACACAGGCCTCAATACTGCCTGTACAAAATATGAATTATATCTTTATGTTTAAATGTTCATATGATCACAAAACACACCAACATGTCAAAAGTATGCTGGATGCCAGGTAGATCATATCCTTAAATATAAATAAATCCAGTATTAACTGTGGTGACTCCTGTTTCGTGCCTTATCTGTGTCCTTTAAGTCTTTAAATGCTGGTACATTGTGGATATGGAAAGGGAAAATAAATAAACTGCCAAAATACAAATTTACGCAAAGTGTTATTTTTGTAACGTACTGGTTTTTTATTAATTATATACAACTCTAAACTTGTTTGTAGTAAGTACAGTTTAGCATTCATGGACTTTTAGCCTCTTTCTCGTGTATTCTGACATGCAATCATAACATTCAAGCATAAAGGCTATCCTCTTCCTATAAAGAAGTGAATTATATAAATAATGTATATCGGTAAAAGGAAAATGTTAAGGGCTTATGACATTGTCCATTATAAGGATGCGAATAAAAAAATGGAGACAGATTGAGCACTTACTCCGTGCATACAAGATTTGTGCTCTACCAACGAAAATCCCATCTAGAAATAATTACTACAATTACAGTTATCATAAAGTAGCTATGTCAATGGGTGCTGGCGGTTTCCATTTCCCTCAGTACATAGTTAGTATTCAAGAAATCGTATAATTGCACACATTTACATGGAGCACGTTAAACATAACCAAGTGACATTGTAGTCTTGGAGGGGAATTCGTTCAGCCGGTAATGAAACAGTTGCTTGAAGCAAAACAATGTCCTCCAACTCCCACAGAGGATTTCATATCAGTAGTGCAACGTGCCGCCAAGATGTGGTTTCGTATTATTTCCCAGAATGCTCTTGGGTGTACTCGCTGTAAACGACACCCGAGAACGTTTGCTTTTGTTTTGTTATTTCCCATGATGCCCTTGGGTGTACTTGCAGTGAACAACACTTAAGGACTTACAATACACTGTAGTATATGGCCAATATACAAAGAAAAAGAAAGATTCACATTTAGGCTAAACCTATTGATTTCCGCTCAACCAACAACAAAGAGTTAACCTTTTCCGCTCTCCATGCTATTACTTGGGTTCTTATCTAACGAGGTTGAACAATAACTGAGCAGATATTGTCTTGAGAGAAGGAGGAACTCTCAGGGGATGGCTTTTCACTCTTCTTCTTCCTGCATTTGTAAGAGTGCTTCATCGGGAATGTTAAATGAGGTACACAGCTCGCAAGAAGTAAGAAATGGGAGATTGTGTTTCAGTAGCAGGAGGGACCAGAGCTCCGATAATACTTCAGCCCAGAGACTGAAACAATTCGGAACTTCATACATTTACATTTAGGACGTTTAGCAGACGCTTTTATCCAAAGTGACTTACAATAAGTACATTTGTCAGAAGAAAGAGGAACAACAATTTATCGCTGTCGGTACAGTAGGATGCTCATAGGACAAAGTGCAAAGCACTAACAATCGCGAGGATAACCCATTCCCCGTATACAACAGAGATAGCTAGGATAAGATGCTATGCAATACTAAGTACTATTTTTAAGTGCCAGGACGTACAACATACAATAAGTGCCTATGTTAAATGCCAAGATGTACAAAATACAATAAGTGCATAGATTAAGTGAGAGTACAGAGTTTAGGTGAACTCATCCCACTCATACACAACCAGTGTGTTATCACTTTTTAATAAAGTGTTACGAATGCGAGTGGTTCAGGAGCTAAATAGTCCATAAATGGGAGGATATTGAGGAACAGAAGATAGGGAGCGGAAAGCCAACAGGGATAAAACTCAGGGTGTTTTTTAGACGAAAAACTCTTGAGCAAAAGTACTACTTTTGGAGTATACAAATGACTGCAGGGTAGAAAATGCCAACGTACCAAACCTGGACCCACTCTCTCATTGTCCATGCATATAAATAAAACACAGGTAAGCTCATTAAAACTAAACACAGCCTCCCCTTCAGAGAGAGAACCGGGGAGAGAAGCAGTGAGAGCGACACAAACGCCAACTTGCCTTTAAACAAAGTTCCCTTTCAAGAGAACAAACGTGCCAACACCAAAGAGTACTACTGCCGTTTAGCACCGTTTAGTACAGAGACTATCTCCCTGAAGTGGCCCAGAGAGGCCGGGCCCGCGGGTGTACATACCGGATTATATACTGGTTGGAACCCATTCCAGGAGGCAGCAAAGAGGGAAAAAAACAGAAAAATTAAACCTGAGGAGGAGGAATTTGTTAAGTTGAGTTTCTGAGTGCGATTTTTGCATAGTCAGTGATTTTTTTGTCCCGCATCCATCAAAATCATATTTTGTGTTTTTGGAATAGGATGGAGGGGGTGGGGGGGGAGTTCAGTCCAACGTGGGTCAAGCTTGAGTCTGAAAAAAATGTTTAAATGCCGCAATCCATCACTCCTGCGGCGGAAATGTGTGACATCCTAGCTGTTGGTGATCGCCGTGGAGAAAAAGCGATCTTGTCACTTGGCGTGCCAGTGGCTAGATGTGCAGAGAGGATGTGCAGACAAGTCTGCCACGGAAAGGTAGTACGGTTGATTCCTTACGTCTGCAGTCTACTGCTTAATAACCCTGATTTGTAATGACTGTTATTCACTTTGTGATGGAAGAGTCTGACAAATCATTAAATATTAATGCAAAGGAATCCCTTCACGTTCAAAGTTTAGTTTTGATGATGGATTTTTACTAGATTATTTCTACTATTCTTTTAAATGATATTGAGCCGTCTGGGAGAGAATTCGTGCGGAGCCAGCATCCTCCTGTGTAAAGTTATCCAAACCCAGTCCAGAACCCTTTGAATTAAAAATGAAATGATCGATTTCCAAGTTTGGTGAAATCAGGCAAATATTTTCAGCACTTTTTCGGACGGCAAGTGAACCACGATACTATTTGGAGGGATACAGCATTTTAACAACATTCTGTTTTTTGTTTGTCTTTATAATGTCCTTAATGTGACCAAATTATAAAAATAGCTTAATTCCCTTTCACAGTAAACATGGTGAATTTCATAACTGACGACTGTAAAGGAACACAACCTGCACAAAAACACACACACACAGATACACACACACACATACATACACACACACAGTATCTGTGCAGACTGACAGAGACACACATATAAATACATACACACACACAACACACACACTATCCCCCCCCCCACCCCCCACCAATGACATCTTTGTTAGAACAAAACACAACAAATGGGGACTCCTTGAGGAACAGAGCCATCTGTGTGTCAAAGGACATCTGCAGACGTTTCTCATTTCTTCCTTTCCTCCGACCCAGCGAGGTTCACAACAAGACAGCAGACGCAAGCAAGAGAGGGCGAGAGAGAGCGAGAGAGAGAGAGCGAGAGCGAGCGGTTTGAGTGGAATGAGCTGCGACTTCAGAATCAGATAACACTGTCCCTCCATCTCCTCCAATGACTGACCTTGGCTATCTTTCACACAGGCGTATACACGCACACATACACAGAGAGGCGCACACGCACACAGGATTGCACCGAAGGCGCACACACAAACACACACACACACACACACACACACACAAACAGACACAGGCGTTCACACACACACACACACACACACACACACACACACACACACACACACACACACACACACACACACACACACACTGGTTTGCACCAAAGGCGCACAGACAAACACAAACACACACACACACACACACACAAACAGGCGTTAACACACACACACACAGACACACACAAACACACACACACACACGCACACACACACACAGACAAACATACACATACACAGCCGAAGGCACGCAAACGGAGGCACACATACACACACACAAGGACACACACACACACACACACACACACACACACACACACACACACACACACACACACACACACACACACACACACACACACACACACACACACACACACACACACACACACACACACACACACACACACACACACACACACACACACACACACACACACACACACACAAACCACACAGACACACCTCAACTTCCTCCACGGATCACGTCTGTGGGTCTTCGCGCCGGTCGTCCTTCAAGCTCGGTTTTGTTACACCGCCAGTTTTCCCATGCCAACGCGGATAACATCAAATGAAAAAGCCAAACAACACCCACGATGCGTTCCACCCCCACCCACACCTCTCCTCTCCCCCCTCCCACCTAGATTAAATAGCCCATCAATATTGGCCGAAGCGATTACGTCGGTCGCAAAGACAAACAGCGAAGGCGACCGTGAGGGACATCTGCGGTCTGGGATGGATGCCGTTCCTCCCTGACGTCGCGCTAATGCCGCTAAACACTTTGCCTTCCATTATTTATTTATTTTTTACTCCCATCCCCCGTTAATGCGACCGTAAATAAGCGCAGAGGGCTAAAGGACATCATGTCCGGCCAAGTGGGCTAGCAATCACCCGGAGTTGACGTTAAACACTTTTAAGGGGTCAGGGCGGCTGCGGCGCAGACTTTGGGAGCGGTGTACAAAGCAGCCTCCGTGGGCAGCCAAGGCCCGGACACACCGGGTGGGCTGATGTGGGGGGCCGGCAGGGGTCGTCTATGGGCCCTAATTTCTATGGCGTATATCCCATACCAACACAGTCTCACTCCGAGTCCCTCAAAAAAAACGATGCTTGTTCAGGGGCTTTTGGCGTCAACTGCTGATGCAAAGGTGTGTCCTTCTGCGTCTTCATTCAACGCAGGTTTTTTTTTTTTTACTCCTTTTCAAATCCCTCCCCGGCGATACCTGAAGCCCAGAGAATGTGCTCCCGCAAAATCATTTTTTCGTAGGACGGTGTGGGCAAGTACCGCCTTTTTTGCCTCTGATTGGTTAGAAGGGCTGTCCTCCGATTGGTTATTTGATTTGGAACTGAAATGGGTTAGGGATTAAGGTAGGAGTGGTTAGGGTTAGGTTTAGGGTAGTAGTAGTTAGGGTTAGGGTAGTGGTTAGGGTTAGGGTTAGGGTTAAAGCCCCTTATCAAGCGAGTGAGACTGCGTTGCATCCACCAGTCGACCGACGCAGTGCGTTAAATGGTAATGGACTGCATTTATACAGCGCTTTCCTCACCAGTGGCCACTCGACGTGCTTGACAACATTCATCCATTCATGCACACATCCCGACACCGACGGCGGAGTCAACCACACAAGGCAACAGTCAGCTCGTCGGGAACAGTCAGGGTGAGGTGTCTTGCTCAGGGACACCTCGACACTCGGCTAGGAGGGGACGGATTCGAACTAGAAACCTTCCTGGTGGTATGGAGAGTTATTTCCCCTCACGAATGCGCTGAACATATGTGCGTTGGCCGTTGGCTTTAGCCTTTGCGGTGTGTTCAAGTGCAACTTTTTGGCCAAGATACTTGCAACACGAAGTGAAGCAAAAGTCACCCTTGAACTGGTGTCAGGGCCTTTACAATGTAACCATTGCATTGTTGAGCTTTAAGAAAAGTTACTTTCACGTGAGAAACGTAATATGAATCCTTTTTAGAAGATGAGAGCAAATTACATGCAATATTCGGGGGAGAATATCAATTGAGAAAAAGGCATGGTAGTTGTTCCAAATGGCCACGCACTCGCAGCTCAAATCGTTAATGAAAGTACTCCTTCTTTGTATTTTCCTATTGTTACCTCCACTTACATTTATTGACAGCCTTTCAGTCAACTTCTTATAATGTAGCTCTTTGTAAGAAATTGCCCTTTCTTTTACCTCGCTGCACAATAGCTTGACTGAAATAAAAACTTTCTTTCATATGCATTTCAAACCCTGGATAGATGTACAGAAGCAATTTATCCTTTGCCCACACTTGCACCGTCCGTCTTCCTTCCTTGCTGCATTGATTCATGCATGTAATGGTCTGTGACGTATATCAATCAGGTAATAGTTTTTTTAAAGACTTATATGATATGTTGTTGGGGTGGGGGAGGTGTGGCTTCAGTTTTGGGGTTCAGTTTGGTTGGGATGTCACACAACAAACGGTCCCAAACGGTGGGCACACAAAGTAACAAGTCTCTACAGAATCAATGATTTACTCATCTCGGAAAAGTTCTGAACCGTGCAATTTTGCATAAAGTTGAAAAATTACAGAGTGACCTCATTGCTAGCTATACGGTCATGCTTGAATTCTCAGAAGCGGACAAAGCCGGTTTTCACTACACCTGTAGTCATTTATCACGGTCTCTACGTCCCCAACGGACGGTACCATTCTTCAAACCTTGTCCATAATTCTCACACCTTGTTTTTTAATGTTAGCCGGACCCCCCCCCGAAAAAGGCAGTGAGACATCACAGCACATTGTGCCGTCCGACCACACACCATGGTTACCCCGGCCCCCGGATCGATGGTAACGCCGAATGTGTGTCCGGGGGGTGTGGATGACGAACCGAGGGCCAGCTGGGACAGGGACTGCCCTGTTCTTTGTGCGAGGTGACATTTATAATCAAACAGTGGCATCTGTCACCAGTCTCCCCCGACGGGGGAACTCCCGTCTGTGGTCGTCGTGGTGATACATCGTTTGATGATGATGATGTGTGATTTACATAATAAAGTAAAGTTGACAGGCTTGTTTCAACTTTCTTTTGTGTCAGCTTCTGTGCAATGGTGTTTTTCCCTGTTATGTTGAGAGAGAGAGAGAGAGAGAGAGAGAGAGAGAGAGAGAGAGAGAGAGGAGAGAGAGAGAGAGAGAGAGAGAGAGAGAGAGAGAGAGAGAGAGAGAGAGAGAGAGAGGAGAGAGAGAGAGAGAGAGAGAGAGAGAGAGAGAGAGAGAGAGAGAGAGAGAGAGAGAGAGAGAGAGAGAGAATACCCAACATGTTCATTTGAGGGCTCTGGTCTAGTGGGTGCCAAGCTGTCATCTCTAAATGAGCGTATTTATGGATGCCAGTTGGATTGGCGCTCCGCAGGTTGAACAACTGATATCCTTCTTTATCTATTTATTTCCACACTCTCATTAGATATGATAATACGCCGCTCTTCATAATCAATCATGCCGTTGAAGTAAATAGTTAAACGAGCCATCAATTTCCATTTACCCCCGTGAATACACACCACTTAGGATTCTGCAGTTGCCATGTTATTGTTATTGCTGTATTTTATGAGACAAGAGTAAATTGTAATTTTGTAATCATTCGTCAATATTATTACTCCTCACTTTTTTAACCAATCACAGAGCCGCGTTAAACTAGTCGACATCCAGGCGCCATCTTGGTTCTTTATTCTAGCCAGTTGGTGGAACTGACTTTAAAAACCAGCTACCATTTACATTTACATTGATGGCGTTTAGCTGCGATTCTTCCCGAAGTGACTTCCCAAATAAATTTGTCAGAAGAAAGAGAAATAATAGTATATCGCTGTTGATACAGTAAGGATGTTCATAGAACCAAGTGCCAAGCATTATCAATCGCTGGGTTGGGTCATTTAGAACCAGGATGGTAATAAGATGCAGTACGGGGCCGACAGAAACCTCTTTCTCCAAATACTACAATCAAGTTGGGAAGCCAAAAACCCCATGAGACTTCTGAACTTAGAGTCTAAGTCATGTGCTGCTATGCTAGCATGGCTGTAATATGAACAGGTGGGGAATTATTAAGGTAATGACGTCAACTCCAACCCCACCTTCTCTACCGCGATAGATTTTCTCTAAATACCAAAAGGTCGTAGCAATTTCACACCATCCCCGCGCCAAATGAGGTGTAGTGCACAAAGAGAAAGTTGGGGTATGATATTTTGATCCGTTCAGTGTAAACAAACAAGTTAGCGTATGAATATGTTATAGGGGATATCTTTGCTTGTTTTGTATGAATGCGTTAGCTAACATAACTAACGTGGATTTCTTTCCAGCAAACAGGTAATGAAACAAGTGTGTAGAGAGTGGTTGAATTGTGAAGTTTATCATGATAATTACATTACGTGGGGCTCTTTTTAGTGTGTGTCATGACTGCAATTTGCGTTCTGTATGAAATTCAATCAATTTGTGTTATGGAAATACAATCAAATTGGTATGCCAATGCTTGAGATAACAAGCAAAATGCAAATTTTGTTTCAACAAAACGCTTCAATTTCACATGAATTAATTCAACCCATTTAAACCAGTAAAGGTCATCAAAACATTTTCTACCACCACCAATGCAATTTCCACGTCAGAAGTGCCCTCCAAACTGTGTCTTGATGTGAAGTCGTCTGATAACACAAAAATGTCAACACATGCATTACAACATCAACACTCATCCATTCGCCCCCCACGTACAACACCCCACTGCATCATAAAAGTCCTACGAACATGTCCATATATATGTTAAACCGCGAAGCTGAGCATCTCAATAGCATCGTGTCGGCCAATGTATCACATCGTCTGGGCCCCGGCTGTGAGGAATAGCTTTAATAATATCTACTACACACACACGCACACACACACACACGCACACACACACACACACACGCACACACGCACACACACACGCACGCACGCACGCACGCACACACGCACGCACGCACGCGCACACGCACACACACACACACACACACACACACACACACACACACACACACACACACACACACACACACACACACACACACACACACACACATCCCCAGCCCTCCACACCCCCTTAGCTTGGCTCAGAGAATGCAGAGCAGCATTTTAACGGCCAACACAACCAGCTTACGTCTATTCCACCCCACCCCCCCCCCCCCACACACACACCCCCTCCCCCCCCCCGCATGCCCTCATCAAATATATTACCTCTGCATTTCCTTCTCCTCTTAGCTCCACCCTGCGCTCACGGAAGAAGGGGGGGGGGGCTAGGGGGGAGCTGGGGGTCTATTTATAGCACAAACATATTGATTACCCTCCACACCACCCTCCATCACCGCGGTCCGCAGCCAAAAGAGGCAGGGTGGGGCGGGGGGGGGGGGGGAGGGAGGGGGGGGGTTTACGACCGAGTAGGTGCGGGCAATATACAATGAGGGTATGTGTGTGTGTGAGTGTGTGAGAGAGAGTCTGAAGGTGTTAGTGAGTGTGTTTCTAAGTGAGCGTGTGTTTACGTCCAAATATGAATGTGTGTGTGAGAGAGAGTGTACATGTGTGTGTGTGTGTGTGCGTCTAAGTGAGAGTGTGTGTGTGTGTGTGTGTGTGTGTGTGTGTGTGTGTGTGTGTGTGTGTGTGTGTGTGTGTGTGTGTGTGTGTGTGTGTGTGTGTGTGTGTGTGTGTGTGTGTGTGTGTTTGTGTGTGTGTGGCAATTTTGAGTACCAGCATGCATGTGTGGGGGTAGGGGGGGTGTCTACACTTGGGCATAACTCCTCAGCTCTCTCTCAAGAGCCCGCCGGGGCCTCGCGATAACACCGCTTCAAAGCAAACTGCTTGAGATCTTGCCTTTTTTTCGGCTTAATCTTTTCACGCTCGTAGATTCGATGAGTGATATTCCAGTTATCGCGTTAAAAAATACATTTTCTGAAGTCGTGTTTTCATCAGTTAAAGACAAGAACGGATGAATCGGCAAACCGGAAAAAATGAATGCTTAAATATAGCTATTGTTTGACTGCTTGAGAGGATCAGCTGAAGTCATTATTTACCTTGACATAACAAAGCATCCTCTGCTGTTCTTTGGCAGCAGAGTTGACAGATTTAAAATACCAAACATCACTTCTTTTTTTGTTGGCTAAATGCTAAATGCACACATTTAGAAAATACAAACACTGTGCTGTGCCAACAGCCATATATTGTTGTTTCTCTTTCTTACGACAAATCTACCTATTGTAAGTCTCTTCGGAGAAAAGCATCTGCTACATGCCCTAAATGTTAATGTACAAAAGCTGGCTACCAAAACACGATATGTCTTTATAATGTCTGCACGTTTTATTTAAATATACATTTAGGGGAATTTATCGAAAAAAGGCTTCAACCATTGATTCACCCACATAGACGGCAGAGTCAACCACACAGGGCTCATCAGGACCGATCAGGGTTCGGTGTCTTGCTCCGGGACATCTCAACAGCCCCCGGGATCGAACCAGCAAACTTCCTGTAACCAACCCACTCTACCTCCTGAGCTACAGTCTTCCCAAATAGTCTGGATAAACTAAGCGTATCTTTACAACGTAGCTCTAAATCACTCTATTTTGCCATGTCTGGTATTCACTCCAAAAAGTGCTTCAAGTCCTCCAGTCGGTGAGATAATAGTCGGTCCCTGAGCGATGGAATCAGACAACGGAAACACTGCAGTGGAACCCGGCTCTGCCAAGCTCTGTCCCGGCACGGGAGAAACAAGGAGGAAGAGGAGCGGTCTCCTCTTCCTCTCCTCTATCCCAGGTTGTTGTTGTTTTTTCTTGTGATTGCCTAAGGAAGGAAGAAAGCAAAAGCCTGGAACCGCCGCAACTAGAAAGACGAGAGAGATGTATGTTGTATTGGTGATGGTGGTGGTTGGTTTGGTTGTGGTGGTGGGGGTTGTGTGTGTATATGTGTGTACGCGCGTGAGTGCATTTGTGTGTGTATGTGTGTTTGTGTGCGTGTGCGTGTGTGTGTGTGTGTGTGTGTGTGTGTGTGTGTGTGTGTGTGTGTGTGTGTGTGTGTGTGTGTGTGTGTGTGTGTGTGTGTGTGTGTGTGTGTGTGTGTGTGTGTGTGCGTGCGTGTGTGTGTGCGTGTGTGCGCGCGCGCGTGTGTGTGTGTGTGTGTGTGTGTGTGTGTGGTGTGTGTGTGTGTGTGTGTGTGTGTGTGTGTGTGTGTGTGTGTGTGTGTGTTGTGTGGTGTGGTGTGTGTGTCTGATCCTTATGGTGATGGGGGGGGGGCTTTCAGGGAACGGGGCAAAAAAGGATAAGAAATCATTTTTCTCGTAAAAGGTATTTTTTGGTGGGGGGTGGTGTGGTTGAGTTCACTTAAATTCAACATTACCTGCTTTCACGAGTTTATAATAGACAAAGCACAAAGGCATATTCAGACGGAATAGGAAGAATGGGTTTATGTGTGAACGTTTGCCAAGTGTACGTGTGTGTACATGTGTGTGTGTGTGTACGTGTGTATGTGCGTGTGTATGTGTGTGTGTGTGTGCGTGCGTACATGCGTGCGTGTGTGTGTTTGAGTGGTGTGTATGTGTGTGTGTGGCGTGTGTATGTGTGTGTGTGTGTGCGTGCGTACATGCGTGCGTGTGTGTGTTTGAGTGCGCGTGTACGTGTGTCATCTACAATATCGTCATTCACTCAAATCTTTCGATTTTTTTTCTCGCTGTGCAATTCCATTCAGAGCCCACATTTGTAAGGAATCGGCTGTCATATTCTTTTATTGGATTTCTTTGATAATGAAATATGCTTTTCCCCTCCGGAAAGGAGAGAGTTATGGGGGCCCGATAACCTCTGATAGGTAAGGATTAATAATAACAAAAAGGTTAAACAATGTGCAGTCTTGGAGAAAAGCTACAAAATTATTAATTTAAAACCTAATTGAGGGAAATACGAGAATTAATTACAAGGAGGAATAAAGGTGTACAAAAGTACAGTATTGGTTCCAGGAGTGGGTAGAGGGCAGAAGAGCAGATATAATGTATGTACTTACTCTCTATATCTTCATTCATTTGAATAAAGTACACCATGTGTTGATCACAGTTGTCAAATTCTTTAAATATAAAGAAATGTATGGAAAACACAGCGAAGCAATGTTAAAGTAAATTTATCTTCTATCAACCAAAGACCAAACCATGCCTCCCAAAACCCTTTGTTTTTGAACCATAAGATCTGTCATACACAAATATCCTTTTACTTTTATTGTGTACAGTCAACCATAGTGTTGACCAGGTCTATAGCCTCAAACTGGGACATTGAAACCAATACAAAGTCTTAAAACCCCATACCAATAACAATAATGGTCATCTTGGATTTAGCTAGGTCCATTTACACAGCAGGCACAAGGCTAACACTAAAGAACACCCAGGTAAGAGATTATGAAACGTTTATTTAAAAAATGTCTTGTTGTTGTTTCTTCCAGGGTGTACAAAAAAGTGACGGTCGTGCAGTTTTTGTCTTGGTGTGTACACAAGATTATACAAGATAATAATCTATCACTCCTGGTGTAGCTAACAGCAGACACAAGCTTTATCTTGCTGCTTTCATTTGACACCGAATCTACCCACAGAAAAGATCACGCAATTAATCAAGATATATGCCTGTTGCCATGTCAACAACGTGTGTGTGTGTGTGTGTGTGTGTGTGTGTGTGTGTGTGTGTGTGTGTGTGTGTGTGTGTGTGTGTGTGTGTGTGTGTGTGTGTGTGTGTGTGTGTGTGTGTGTGTGTGTGTGTGTGTGTGTGTGTGTGTGTGTGTGTGTGTGTGTGTGTGTGTGTGTGTCTGTATGTGTTTTGATACATTCAAAATATTCATCCCAAACTTTGACTGTTTATTAGGGTGCTTTCCCATCAGGGCCCAGGGCTTGAGTCTTTCTCCTCTAAAGTCAGGGTCGTTGGATGAGTGTGAACACCGAGCACCCTTAACAGAGCCCAGATCAGCACAACCTACACACCAATTCCTCTTGAAAAAGGATTCTCCTGTCCTTGGTTCAAGTGTGCTTTTATTAGGGTGCACATCAGGTGTGAAAGGTACTTTACCCAAACACAAAGTGGACCGCTACTTGAAAGGATTTCCTAACAATTTAGCTGTGCCAGTAAAAGCATGGATGTGCAAGGATCTCTGTTCTAATAAAGGAATGAAATGCTTTTTTGCAATTTGCGCTTACAAACACATACAATCACAATGGAGACAAATGGAAATGCATTCCTGTGAAGGTCGTCACAACTAGTAAAAATATACTATGACGTGATTGTGACTAATTTTCCTTCAAAAACACTTTCTGGTCATAGCCTTCAGTTCTTTTTAGTTTTTCACCCCCATGCTCCTATGTTGACAGGCTCTTCCAGTGAGACACACAGAGACCTCTGACCGCAGCCGGCGCACGGCCGCCGACAGAGGGAAGAGGAGAAAGACAGCGTGACAGGCGCCGCTGTAGACACGCAACAGAAATGATACGACCGAGTCACGCGAGCAGCGCCGACAGTAAAAGCAAGACGGTCTTGATGCCCGGATGAGGAGCAGAATTAGGCTGCAGAACACAGAGACAATGAGGCAAATGTTCATGCAAACGATGAGCAGATTTTTGGATGTCGTGGGGCCATCGTGCCCTCGTGTTAGCAGCCCGCGCCCTTCTACCTGCGACCTCCTCCAACAAATGTGTGAAATGTGTTACCCCCCCCCCACCCACAAACTAACATTTGTTGAGTTGGAATGCCTAGCTGCTATGTGACCCTTAAGGTTGTGCTTGTTTCATTTTAAAGAATGTAAGTCGTTCTAGACTTATTGCATTTTCAAACTAAGTTCTAAGAGACCAGTACGGTTTCTTATTGTTCAGTTGTTTACTTTGTGTTTTTCCCCTGTCTGTGCATTAAATACTGTTTACCCTACATCTTTCTATATCAGAGGTGTGGGAACATTGCTTTGATTGTGTTACAAACGCCTAATCTGGTTTCAAATGTTTTCAAGAAATGCTTCTCGTCTTGGATGGGGCTTTTCTTTTCTGGTGAAGTGCAGACATTTGACTTGAGGATTGGATTGAGGATGTTTTGGCTGAAGATATTACTTTCACGTAAACGTATTGCAGTCATTAGCCGGTATTGTGTCTCTGCTCCAAACCAATAAGGCCCCTCCTAATTCTGGGTCGGGGGAACCCCAATATTCATGTTGTTTTGAAAATATACATCAAATAAATATAAAGTTAAGGAGTAAGTATGGACAAATAAGAACACAGTGCATCTCTTATGGAGGAGAATGGACTGTATGTACCCACACACATACAGACTTTGATACTCACACATATACACACACACACACACACACACACACACACACACACACACACACACACACACACACACACACACACACACACACACACACACACACACACACACACACACACACACACACACACACGAACACACACACACACTAACCCTAACGCTGTAAGAAGCAGACACATTCAAATAAAGAATTCTGCCGACACTCTATTATCACTATTAACACCCAGGGCCAATTCATTCATTCACCTGCAAATAACTGCACACGCACCCTCTACAGCACCCTTCATAATAATATGCTATACATCTACGGTGCATTTGTAGCATTCGGCCACACTCACACACGTACTCAATCACACAGTCTACCCCCTCACTGGTGACACCTACAGGGGTAGATCAGGGGGTTTGCTCGATGCGTGCCACCTGCCTGTGATTTGAGGTGGGCGGGGAGTGGTTTGAGAATTAATCAATGACCGGGAGGGGGTTAAGTAACCGAGCGATGAATAAAAGCGACACTTTGCTGGAGTCAGGACAAAAAAGACTGGAAGACAGATTCGGCATGAATAAAGATGAGTGCCGCGCTGTGGTGAGGCTGCCTGATCCGTCCTCTCTGCCGGAGCCACGGCGCTAAGAAATGGCCAACGTTTGATGTTTTTTTTACCAGATTTAATGACGGAGTCATCTGCCCGGTTTGGAGTCACTTTAGGTAATGGTCTCTTAGAGAGACCGGTAAACAATTGCAGAAGCAAGATTGCGCGTGGGAGGCACTCTGTTTGGTGCACTACACATGTAGACACATTCTCTCTCTCACTCTCTCTCTCTCTCTCTCTCTCTCTCTCTCTCTCTCTCTCTCTCTCTCTCTCTCTCTCTCTCTCTCTCTTCTCTCTCTCTCTCCTCTCTCTCTCTCTCTCTCTCTCTCTCTCTCTCTCTCTCTCTCTCTCTCTCTCTCTCTCTCTCTCCATCGATCTCCTAGCTCTAAGCAGGGTACTATAGCTGCTCTAGTCTAGTCTTGTTTGCTTCGTTCGGCCCCTGGACTTGAGTGAAGTAGACCCAACCATACCTGTGGACAGCTATGAGGTATGTGTTGAGATCCAAAGACAATTCAAACCTAAACACTAAAACTTTATACAAAATATGTGTTTGAGAACTTCTCCGACATCAGTACATTTTTAGTTTACTTTGTGTCCGCCGTGTGTGATATCTGTTAGTGCATGCACAATCCCCCCCCGCTTCCTCCCCCAAACAAAAACTGAACCCCGCAACCGACTGAGGCCCCCCCCCCCCTACCTCAAAATGTATCAAACCCTGACTATGGCTTTGACGCAACCCGCTATCTGCTCCTTTAATCCATGCTCTGGAGAAAAATACAATGCACGTCATTTTAGATAAAGGCATCGGCTAAAAAACAAAATCCTACATAGGAAATGGCAATTGATCAACTGTGAATATTCAACGGAACATAATCATAATCAACGCCATAACACTTTTGTGTGAGCGGTGAGAGGAAGGTGGGCAGCCAACGTCTTGTTGACTAATTAACACTTACTCGTAATTGTATATAAAGTCTGTATACCGTTCCTAACTCGTCCCGTCTACTTAGCGGCACAGATGGTTGAAACACTTAATTTCATAACGTAACCGCTAACCCTGTTAAGAGTGTGATGATAACCCACATACTGTGCAATAAGCTATCTCCCAACATGTAAAAGCACGTACAAAATGTTAAAACATTAAGAAACGGAATGCAACGACCCAACGTGATTAGGGTGAAGGTGTTATTGTTCGGCAGTAGGCAAAATACATTTTCAGATCCAGCTTCCACAAAAGACCCCCTTGTTCAGACATTAGCTAGACTATGCATACGTTTTTTGACTGAGCTCTAGAAAGGGACACTTTACACCCAAGATAACTTGTCGCGACAACATCTCTACCACAGTTCCTGTTGTTACACAATGAGCCTTGAGTATTGGATCCGCGCGTCGCCAACGTTACGAATCATTGAAACAAGACCCCACTTTTATGACTGGGTCCCCCTTGAGGGGAATCCCAACAAACTACGGCGCACATCAACGCAACAACCGGAATACGTTCACTTTGACGACAAGTGCGAGGCCGCTTGCTTTATCCTCATCTCCACTCATTTCACACCCCTAAAAAACCGTCTCCATCACAATCCCTCCTCCCCCCCCCCTCCACTGAACCACCATTGCGGTGTCTTCTTCGCGGTAGCACCGTAGAGCCGAGAGTGAATCCCCTTGGCCCCTCATTGGCTGTCAAGACGCTTCCGTTATCGTTTTTTGTTGATAACCAAAGCCGATGAATGAGCAGGGGTGTTTTATTATTTGGTGTTTGTTTGTTAAGGTTCTCCCGCGTGGGAGACAGCAGCCCTAATGATGTCAACATTAGACGAAGGCGTTGGATAAACATCCGACGCAGAATTCTCCCGCCGCCACTCGGAGTTGATGGGACCTGAGCCCATTTACCGTGTAGTGTGGGACACTGGTTAGCAGGGGCTTTGATACAGAGTTGATTGAAGTTTGGGGGGGTCGTGTCCATGTCGTTGAAGGAGCAAATAGGACTTAGGGTTGTCATGGTTTAACAAAGCTTAAAGGAAGTCTGCGGGCAACGGGAATTTAACCTTTAGGGGTCGAACCCAGAGTCGTTTTGGCAACGATACGCTGACACTCACACTCTCACGCAGCAACTGGATGCCTGGACCTTATGGTTAACTGGCCAGCAACCCTTCACATGTTTTTAATGTTTTGCCTGTATGTATGTATGTATGTATGTATGTATGTATGTGTGTATGTATGTATGTATGTATGTATGTATGTATGTATGTATGTATGTATGTATGTATGTATGTATGTATGTATGTATGTATGTATGTATGTATGTATGTATGTACAGTATGTACAGTATGTATGTATGTATGTATGTATGTATGTATGTATGTATGTATGTATGTATGTATGTATGTATGTATGTATGTATGTATGTATGTATGTACAGTATGTATGTATGTATGTATGTATGTATGTATGTATGTATGTATGTATGTATGTATGTATGTATGTATGTATGTATGTATGTATGTATGTATGTATGTACATGTATGTATGTATGTATGTATGTATGTATGTATGTATGTATGTATGTATGTATGTATGTATGTATGTATGTATGTATGTATGTATGTATGTATGTATGTATATACATGCGTCAATAATGGCCCCCATTGCACTCCTGACCATCCCTTGAAGCAAGGTTCCCCCACTCTGCATTCCTTCGCCAGATTTCTTTCTTGCTAATTAAGAGAGATTTTTCGTGCCCTCTGGGGGGCTAGGGTCAGGGAGGTGACATAAACATACGGCCTGTTAAACATACGGCCTGTTCATACGGCCCATCGAGACATTATCAATGATTAAGGGCAATACAAAAAAAATGATGGAAACTGTAATTCAACAGGTCTGTACTGTTCTAGCTTCCTCCCAGCTATTGGTCCAAAGGGACCAAGTCCTTTGACCACGTCGCCCAATCACAGCTCAAACCGCCCCTTGATTGGCCGTCCCACTGATCCTCGTTTCTCCTCCACCACAGAAGTGTCACCAGAGAGCCCTGGAACTGAGGCTTAACGGAAAAAGGGACGCGAACACGACAACGATTTCAATCGGCGGAGTCCATATGCTGAACATGGCGGCGGCGGTGACGCTCCACTCGCTCTGATTGGCTCCGTCGTCATCAGGACGATGGAAGTGTGAATGATCGCGACGACGCGTGCCGTTGTGGATTTGCACAATTGACGCAACCGTTCATCACCAGGGGAGAGGGCGATCACGAGCTCGCTGGGGTTGCGATTGACATTGGGTGAAAATGTGCTCGCGTGAAGATGTGTTTGTTTGAGAGAGAGAGAGAGAGAGAGAGAGAGAGAGAGAGAGAGAGAGAGAGAGAGAGAGAGAGAGAGAGAGAGAGAGAGAGAGAGAGAGAGAGAGAGAGAGAGAGAGAGAGAGAGAGAGAGAGAGAGAGAGAGAGAGAATGTGTCTACATGTGTAGTGCACCAAACAGAGTGCCTCCCACGCGCAATCTTGCTTCTGCAATTGTTTACTGGCTCTCCCTCTCTCCCTCTCTCTCTCTCTCTCTCACCTTCTCTCTCTTCCATTAATTTATGTCAGAAAGTGACACACAATGAATCCATTATCAAGAGGGAGACCTGAAGTGCTTTTGTCAATCTCACTTACGCATCACTTTCGCAATGACACACACGCACACGCACGCACGCACGCACGCACGCACGCAACACACACACACACACACACACACACACACACCACACACACACACACACAGCACACACACACACACACACACACACACACACACACACACACACACACACACACACACACACACACACACACACACTTTCCTTGTCCATGCTGGCATCCCTGACCAAAGGCTGGAATAATGACACCCATCACTTGCACACACACACACACACACACACACACACACACACACACACACACACACACACACACACACACACACACACACACACACACACACACACACACACACACACACACACACACACACACACACACACACACACACACACACACACACACACACACACACACACACACACACACACACACACACACACACACACACACACACACACACACACACACACACACACACACACACACACACACACACCCGCAGAAACAACACATTCAAGCCCACACACAGAGTGCTGCACCCTTAGGCGAGCTGCCACTTTAAAAAAGGGTGGAAGCTGACGTGAAGGGTTTTTCCTCGCTGAGCTGTCCTCAGCTGAGGGGGCAGGCGGGCCCTGGTTGGCCAGGCCGGCTCTGGTTGGCCGGTGATGACGGGGGCCACTATGCCAGGATGACAGTGAGTTAGTGGGGGGTTGAGCGGGCATCTTTGATGGGGGTGATGGGGCTACTGCGGTTGGGGTCCCAGGCCACGGTGAGGAGGGGATGGATGCCGGTGGCCTTGCATAGGGAGATGCTTGCTGAGGAGGGGGATTTTGGACCACCCCCCACCCATCAAACAGGATTTCGGTCAACCCTCCAGCAGCAGTTCTCAAATCGGGGCAAGCACACCCCTAGGGGTAGTTTTCGAGTAAGAAAGCTGTTAAAAATAACCTTAAACTTATAACTTCAACTCCTTTTTACCCAGAGCAAGTTTCAATTTTAAAAAGTTAAACAATAGAAAATCGAAAAATGGACATGGTTAAATCGTAAATCTTTCTTTTACTTTTTATATATCTTAGAGGAGGTAGACTAGTCGAAAAGGTTTGGGAGCGTTGGGCTAAGCAAGGTGTTGGAAGGTTTTTCTAAGCTAGGTCACGGAGCATTGGGCTAAACTAGTTGGATGAGGGTTGTCCAAGCCAGACTTGGGGAGGCTAATGATTCCAAACGTACGGTCAAGCATCTTAATCACCTCTGCGAGGCTAACGAGTCATTAGAGGAGTTGAGTTAATTACCCCCCCCCCCCCCCCCTCCTCCACCACCAGCTCCTGGTTGGGCTGTGATAAGAGACCTGTTTGGGGTTGGTCGCTTGGGCGTCCAATCTCAGATGATCACTCATTGGTGGATATCCGATCGCGTTTTTGTATTTTTAAGGAGTACTGCATGACCAGAATTGGCTGGTAGAGTAACTGCTAAGATGAATGAGTACTCTCCCTTACATTTGCTTTGCATTTTTTATATTTCATCTCCTCCCTCAGCAACTCTCGTTTGAGTTATAAGAGAAAGTGCCCTGAGCTTGATACCCTACAGCAACGGGGGTTCACTTGGCTTCATTTTCAGTTTCTATGTAATTTATTCCTCCAGATTACATAACGACGTACGTCATTTGCGCACCATAGGTTCTAAGAGGTGCTGGCCAAAAGTAGCCCGTTGGAAATTTAAAATACGCAGATATGGTTTTCAATATATCAAGACAAAGTCTGCTCGACGTTCGTTTGTATCCATGCCAGTTTGAACTGCGACTTCACCGAAAAACACTAAACCTGTCTACTTTACCAGTTTGAGTTGTGACACAAAGTCAGGGTAGGCAATATATTTTAAAAGTCTTTTTTTCTTTGTACACTCTGCGACAGCAATCAATAACGATATCATAAAAAGGAAGAATAATCGGCTTACTGCAGCAGCCACAGCCCTATATTAAGCCTATCCAATCATATCATTTGATTGAAATGATTGGATAGCCTACCTGTCTACCTACCTACCTACATACCTGGCTACCTGCACGCATTCCCTTGCACGCATTGACCGGAGTCTTCCACCAGGCAAGGCGGACCCACTATAAGGGGCAACATGTGGCTCAGGGGGTAGAGCGCGTTGGCTCGTACCCTTCGAGTGTCCAGGTGTCCCTGCAAGGCCCTTCAACCCCACCGTCCTGATGAGCTGGCTGTCGCCTTGCTGTTTTTCTTCTACGGTGCCGAAGTTATAGCGGAGACCGGGTGGTGTTGATCGGCCAACAGAAACGGTATCCAAGAACACATTTATCATTTAGCAGAAGCAAATAAATACAGAAAGGAAAACGTCCCTTTCCCTTGACCAGTAAACGGACCAAAAAAATATAGGAAGGCAGTTTGAAAACCCAGCATTATTCCACAGTCGAGTGGGTATTTATATATATATATATATATATATTATATATATATATATATATATATATATATATATATATATATATATATATATATATATATATTTTTTATATATATATATATATATATGAGAACCTTGGCATTTCATAATAGAAAACTTAAAACTTAAATACATATTGCTGTTATCCGGGGAGCATGACAACCTAGCTAGTCCTGCGTTCTGGGAGGAGTGGCTTCGGATGGAGGGGAAGGGGCCGGGATTGATACTTTCAAACTCTATCTCGTTCCTCCGAAAGGCCAGCCATCGCTTTAGACGAAAAAGTCTGATCATAATTGAGTGTTCTTTGCGCTGTGCGTGTCTACTCTGCTGTTACTAAGGTGACAGCTACTCATTGTGAAGGCAACCGCTGCTCTAGCTGCAATGGTGACATTTCCCTTACAAATGCTCTCCATTTGATTTATCGGTTAAAATGCCTCTCCCATTGTTTACCAGCAGTCCCTGGGTCCTACCGCCCCTGGGCTTACATACATACTTTTATGTATTTATAAACCCTACCCTGACATGAATAAGTGTGTGTATGTGTGTGTGTGTGTGTGTGTGTGTGTGTGTGTGTGTGTGTGTGTGTGTGTGTGTGTGTGTGTGTGTGTGTGTGTGTGTGTGTGTGTGTGTGTGTGTGTGTGTGTGTGTGTGTGTGTGTGTGTGTGCGTGCGTGCGTGCGTGCGTGCGTGCGTGCGTGCGTGCGTGCGTGCGTGCGTGCGTGCGTGCGTGCGTGCGTGCGTGCGTGCGTGCGTGCGTGCGTGCGTGCGTGATGTGTGTACATGAATGTGTGTATCTGTGTGTATCTGTTGTGTTAAGGTGTGTGTTAAGGTGTATATGAATGTGTACATGAATGTGTGTATGTGTGTGTATCTGTTGTGTTAAGGTGTGTGTTAAGGTGTGTACTGTGTACAAGTATGTTTTGTGTGTTTCCTCCCTTGGGCCAAAAGTGCATTATTCCGGGACATACAGACACACACAATGCACACCCGCAACCACACAGACCTACTGCTAAATTATTCTCCTGTTCTTTATCTTGCCATGCAGCCACGAGCCAATATAGCAAACATTTACTCGCAAAACATCAGCGACCTTTTTCACAATCGACCGCATGACTTCACACAAACAAGAGAGTTTTGCGTTGGAGGGAGACTTACTTGCGCAGCATTGTCTGGTGGAAAGCTCCCATGGGGAAGCATCAACTTAATCAATGCTTTTAGCGATGCACAGACTGACAGACTAACGGACACACTAATGTTTCAGAACGTTACAGTGATCAGGACCCAATATTGTGAACATGAAAGACTTAGATTAGATGTAGTGAACATTAAAACATTCAGATTAAAAGTTTTTTTTTCAAACAGAGCCCGAGTCATCACAAGGCCTGATTGTGTTTACCGGACAACACAAAATCGGTATCCAAGAACACATTCATCACTTTTCAAACGATAACAACAATAAGAACGTCCTTGACCAGTAAATGGGCCAGTAGAAGATGGCTGTTAAGTACAGCAGTTTGGAAACCCATCATTATTCCACGGCCCAGTGGGTATTTATTCATATTTATTTATATATTTGAGAACAAAAGAACCTTGGCATTTGATAATAGAGAACTTCAAACTTGAATATAAATTGCTGTTGTCGGTCGAATACGAAAAACCTCCCGGTTCCACTATGCGTAAACAAAACGTTACTGTCCTGGTAGCTACAGGGGAGTTGGCAGCTTTGCAAGAAAATGTAGCGAAACACAGAACAAGTGCCAAATTGTCACTTTCAAATCAATTAATTAGCATCCCAGATGGTAGAAACCATGCCAAAAGTGGGCCAAAAAAACTAAATACTAAGCTAAACCCACACCTAGCTATACACAAGCTTAGCAAGAAGCGCCATAGCTTCCTCGCTAGCTTTTTGCAACCAACGCTTTCATTGCTACTTGTGTTATTTGAATAGGGCTGGAAGATTAGCGCTATGGATTTCGGTCTTGAAAAAGCTGTGTTAGATGGTGAGATCTGCTGTGTTTAATATACAACATGGACAAGGACCTTATCTCGCTGACATAGTTGCCACAGTCTCGCCCAGCGCCAATTCTTCGCTGGTGTGTAGAAGTGTTCAACACTCATGCTGTCAAAACATGCTAATGCCGCGAGCTACCGTTTCATGCCAACTTATCTGCCAGACTGAAACTAACAGGGAATTGTCTTTGGTTCTCACCATATTTTCTAAATGTCTGCGCTACACCGGCCTTGAGCGAGGGGGTTTTGGCGGTTTCGTCGTCATCATTCATGAGCCTAGCTTGATTTATCGTTGGAGGGCTAACTTCTAGATTCTATTTTTACTTCTACTTGAAATATACATGTGGATGATTCATCGCTTGGTGGCCTGGGTAAACTGGTTAACCTGATAATAATCAAAAAGGCTATGGTGACCTGGATGCAGGTTTATTGTAAAGCCATTATGCAAATGTATACTGTAGGGTATATCAGAGAGACTTAATGATATTGTTTCACAAAAGGTCACGGTGGGTGGGGGTTGAAAGAAAGAGACAGAGACAGAGAGAGAGAGAGAGAGAGAGAGAGAGAGAGAGAGAGAGAGAGAGAGAGAGAGAGAGAGAGAGAGAGAGAGAGAGAGAGAGAGAGAGAGAGAGAGAGAGAGAGAGAGAGAGCAGAGGGAGAGAGAGAGAGAGAGAGAGAGGGAGAGAGTAAGCGAGGGGAGGGAGAGAGAGAGAGAGAGAGATGCGAGGGAGAGAGAGAGAGAGAGAAGAGAGAGGAGGGAGGACGGGAGAGAGAGAGGGAAGGAGGAGGGAGGAGGGAGAAGAGAGAGAGAGAGAGAGAGAGAGAGAGAGAGAGAGAGAGAGAGAAAGAGAGAGAGAGAGGATGAGAGAGGAAGAGAGAGATGGAGGAGAGAGGAGGGAGGAGGAGGGAGGGAGGGAGGGAGACAGACAGACAGACAGACAGGACAGACAGACCAGACAGACAGACAGACAGACAGACAGACAAGACAGACAGACAGACAGACGCCAGACAGACAGCAGACAGACAGAGACAGACAGACAGAACAGATCTATAATCCACACAACACAGACGACAGACAGATCTATATCCACACACAACAATCTCCCTCTTCTATACAAGTAAGCTAACATTCTGATAATCCTAAACACAAAAAACAATAACCAGGCCAATTAAAAAAACTTTAAGCGACAACCTTTGAAGCAGAACAGCTTCTACCTCCAGAGAAGGATCCACAACGATTACCCTGTCCCCGGTGTAATCCTTACTCTAAAGACATATATGCTGTGTCACAACCCACTCATCGCCCAGGTGAGTACACCTCCATGTGTCGCAGTGTGTTTATAAAGCAATGCATTTGCATCGCAGCACCACAATGTCTTTCTTCGACACATAAAATGTTT
The DNA here is from genome assembly GCA_900291075.1 of Melanogrammus aeglefinus. Classification (NCBI taxonomy): domain Eukaryota; kingdom Metazoa; phylum Chordata; class Actinopteri; order Gadiformes; family Gadidae; genus Melanogrammus; species Melanogrammus aeglefinus. The sequence continues at coordinate 48,687 of OLKM01001541.1, forward strand.
AACGGTCCCTCCACACCGCGGTGAGAATGGAGCTGCGCTATAGGCTTGTGCGCACACTCCCGTCTCCCCCCGGGGATGACTTAGTCAGTGGCGAGGGAGGGAAGGAGAGAGAGCAAGAGAGAGTGGGGGAGAGAGGGAGAGAGAGAGACAGAGAGAGACAGAGAATAAATCAAAGATCTGTAGCAGAGACACACAGGTTAAGTCCCTCAGTGGACCATCTCAGAATGAAGCAAGCACGTGTGTGTGTGTGGTGGTCCGTGTGTGTGGTGTGTGTGTGGTGTAGTCGTGTGGTGTGTGTGTGTGTGTGTGTGTGTGATGTGTGTTGCTGTGTGTGTGTGTGTGTTGTGTGTGTGATGTGTGTGTGTGTTGTGGTGTGTGACTGTGTGTGTCGTGTGGGCGGTAGGTGTCTGTTGTTGTGTGTGTGTTTGTGTGTGTGGTGTGTGTGTGTGCTTCGTATGTGTGTGTGGATGTGATTGTGTATGTGATGTGCGTGTTGTAGTGTATGTGTAGTGTTGTGTGCTGTGTCTGTGTGTGTGTATGTGTGTATTACATGCTGTGAGAACACCACACAAGCACTCTGCATATGGATGAGTTCTTGCCAAAGGAGTGCGGTTGGACGGATCGCTAGGATGTGTGTGTGTGTGTGTGTGTGTGTGTGTGTGTGTGTGTGTGTGTGTGGTGTGTGTGTGTGTGTGTGTGTGTTGTGTCTGTGTGTGGGTGTGTGTGTGTGTGTGTGGTGTGTGTGTGTGTGTGTGTGTGTGTGTGTGTGTGTGTGTGTGGAGAATTCATCCTTTTAAGGTTATGGGCGTTGACACAAAATGTGTACATTGATCATCAAGCCCACCATGTCACCCCCCTCATGACATCGTAACACAGCAGCAGATAACACAAAACACGACACACACGCACACACACAAAATCACAGACGGTACAGAGCCAAACAGCTTCACCCCCACCGACCAGCACACACACACTCACACATACACACACACACACACACACACACACACACACACACACACACACACACACACACACACACACACACACACACACACACACCACACTACAGAGCCCAGCAACTTCCCCCCCATCGACGACAAAACACACACAGACAAACTACAGAGGGTAGTGGGTTTAAGCGTCTGGGGGGGTGGAGGGGGGTTGTGCCGGAGAAGGAGCGGCGTCCCACTGAGAAAAGTTGAGACAGAATGCACTCTGGGAGAAACACAAACCGACGTCACAACGCTGCTGCGGCGGCAGTCAATCGCGGGAGCCGGCACCTCGGACCGGACGACGCCTGACAGGGAGAAGGACTGTGTTTTTTTATGTAGGCATGTAGTGTTAGCATTATAGCATCTAGCATTAGCATTGTAGCATGTAACGTTACCATTGTAGCATGTAGCGTTACCATTGTAGCATGTGGCGTTACCATTGTAGCATGTGGCGTTAACATTGTAGCATGTAGCGTTAGCCGCTATTTACAATTAACTTTGAAGACGAAACAGAGACGTCCTCTAACATCCCAACCCAGTCTCACCAAAATGCGTACAGATCGCACGGTTTGACATGCGTGCAGTACATATGCCAAATGACCATTTCGCGTGCATATGATACGCAAATAACGGTGTCAAATTGTGGCTGTGACGTACTACCGAATTTCAGACTTGCATTAACTATGTGGAGGGCGGATGCGTATATTTTTTCTTCCGAATTTCAGACTTTAACAACCATTTTATTGCACTTTTCCTTATCGGAAGCCGGAAATTCCCGAATTCTGAGTAAAGTTCAATGCAGCATGCATCACTGGTGACGTCGGTATGGGTATAAAGTGATGCGTGGTATGTGTACGCATCCGCCCTCCACAGTAGTTAATGCTGGGTTTTGCGTATCATATGTAGGCCTACGCGAAATGGTCATTTGGCGTATGTACTGCACGCATGGCAAACCGTGCGATCTGTACGCATTTTTGGTGAGAACTGGTGTTGAAACATTCCAGCAGGAGCATCGGGTCCACACACACACACGCCACGCACACAGCATACACACCACACAACACACCACACACACACACACACACACACACACACACGCACAACACACACACACACACACACACACACACACACACACACACACACACACACACACACAGCGGTTTCCACAGCGATTACATAACCCTATTTTAATAAGATCAACAGATTGCCGTTTTTCATTTTTCTCGTTAATATCTTAACATTATTTTTTTCTTTTTTTTCCCCACATTGGCAGAGCGGCGCTGGTCTGTTGTGCGCTCGGATTCAGGAAATTATCATTCGATACACAAAAAATAAAATCAACAAATAAAAGCTGGCGCCAAGACCCGATCGATGCCTGGGCTCGACTCCACGGCCACTCCCACGATAACCATCTGGTTCTCCCCGGGCGGGGACAACCGCGTACAGGGGTGGACGCGGGGGCTTTGCCAGGCGAGGGGTGAGCGCGGGGGGGGGGGGGGGGGTGGTGGCTAAGGGGGCGGAGTCGGGGTGGGTATAACTGCCAGAGAGTTCCGTAGCCAACCTGAGAGCGACGCGGCCCCAAGTTCTTAGCTGAGATCTCTGAGGTTTTTGTAGAGGGAGTCTGTATCATGTGTGTTGGTGTGTGTAGTAGGGTGTGTTCGTTGTACCGTTGTACTCGTGTGTGCGTGTGTGTGTGTGTGTGTGTGTCTCATTGTTTGTTTGTGTGGGTATCATTGTGCATCTGTTATTGTGTATGTCATTGTGTGTGTGTGTGTGTGTGTTTGTGTGTGTGTGTGTGTGTGTGTGTGTGTGTGTGTGTGTGTGTGTTTGTCGTGTTGTGTGGTGTGTGTGTGTGTGTGTGTGTGGTGTGCTGTGTGTGTGTATTTGTACGGGTATCACTGGCTGCTGTTAATGTAGGTGTATCATTGTGTGTGTCATTGTTTATGTGTGTCATTTTGTTTGTGTGTAAAGTTTTGATTGCGTCATTTTCTTTGTGCGTGTCATTGTATGTGTGGGTCGTCATTGTCTGTTATTGTGTGTATGCCATTGTGTGTGTGGGTGTTATTGGATGTGTATCAATGTGTGTGTGTGTGTGTGTGTGTGTGTGTGTGTGTGTGTGTGTGTGTGTGTGTGTGTGTGTGTGTGTGTGTGTGTGTGTGTGTGTGTGTGTGTGTATCATTGTGCATGTGTCATTGTATGTGTGCCAATGGGTTTTGTTTGGGTATCATTGTGCTTATGTCATTGTGTGTGTGTGTGTGTGTGTGTGTGTGTGTGTGTGTGTGTGTGTGTGTGTGTGTGTGTGTGTGTGTGTGTGTGTGTGTGTGTGTGTGTGTGTGTGTGTGTGTGTGTGTGTGTGTGTGTGTGTGTGTCTGTGTGTCTGTGTGTCTGTGTGTGGTTTCCCTTGAGGCCAAACAAAACAACCACATTACATCAAAAGTCCTTCTCCAACAACAACCACGGCAGCTGATTCTTCGAGCGGCTTCAGATGATGTAGGCATCGTCTTTTACCACGGTTATCCTTGGTTAAAAAAACGTGACTGCAAAAGCCTACGTTGACGTTCGTGGTGAGATGGAGGGTCAGGTAGGAGGGCAAGCAGAGGGGAGATGAGAAGTAGACAACTTGCAGCAGACGACAGATGTACAAGTCAACAAAAAGGAGTTAAATCTGTGAATCCTCAAAGTCCTTCAAAGAGTTTAAACTTGCAAAAACTAGAGGTTATCAGAGTCGAATTGTCACGGCGTGGGGAGACGAATCGTTACGCGTGGAGGACTTTAGCCTCAAACATTTTCCAATGTGTTCAAGGGCCTAACACATGAGCATACAGAAGCACTTCTTTTTCTTTCTTTTTTTTTGTTATTCAATATAAACAACAAAGAAATCCAATAGGGCTCGTAAAACTATTTACAAAGCATTTGGATTCCACAACAGCTTTTAAAGGATTGGTGAAATTGATTATTCTACAGATAACAGGTGTGTATTTCCACCTTGAGTTCCCCAAGGTGGGACAGAGCTGATGTGATCTGCGTTTGTGTATGTATTTATAAAAATATAGCTACATACATGCATACATACAGTTGTATGTATTTATGTATGTATGTGCACATGTGTTTCTGCACACATGTGTGTGTGTGTGTGTGTGTGTGTGTGTAAGGAGGGTTTTGCGGGTAGAAGCACAATAACAAGAAATTGATAAGTGGCATGTTAAGTCCGGCAAACGGCGACCATATTAGCGGCCGTATTGATTTCCCGCACACACACACACACACAGATACCAACACACATACACCCACACACCCACACACACACACACACACAGATACCAACACACATACACACACACACACACACACACACACACACACACACACACACACACACACACACACACACACACACACACACACACACACACACACACACACACACACACACACACAGGGCCAATCTGCTCTCGTCGTGACATACTTTTCCTCCCCATCTCAGAAATGTCAGACTCGTCTCTGGAGGAAGTGAAGAACAAAAGCCCGCCCTCTCATCCCCCCCCCCCCCCCCCCCCCCCCCACCTCTCTTCCTCATCCTCATCCCCCCTCTCAGCCCCTCTGTTCTTCGCCTTTCTTCTTGTTAGAAGATTAACTTCCTCTTTCTCACCCTTTCGTGAAGATTACTTTCTTTCCACTTCGCCACTTTTATTTTTTTCTTTGGT
>OLKM01001541.1:60888-73230 GCA_900291075.1 Melanogrammus aeglefinus
ACGGAAATATCATTGTGTGCCGCCATAAGCCTTCGAGGGTAACTGCACCATAATGCAAAAATAGGCCTCTACAATACCCAACTTATCATCACATTTTGGGATGCATTTCATGCCACTGAACAGGACAGATCAGAGCAGCCCGGGTTTGTTGTTGTCTGGGATTATGTTTGTTTCCATCGGGGTGTTTTGGTCCGGAACTCGTTCACCAACCATGAACAATTTTAAGTCGTATACTTGCCCCCTTACTTTCAAAATTTTTTTCCGTCTCTGGGGATGGAACAGGCCTGCAGAGACATTGATGCAAGGTCCCATCCAAACCTTGGATGGATTCGGCACACAAGGCATGGATCCATTAGCCCGTCCACGCACAATTGCCGTGTTTTTCTGTGTTAACAGTACGCACAGTGCGTTTTTGGTTTAGTTTTGCTTAAACTGAATTTACCGCCTTGTAGAGTGGAGTTCTGCAATCAACAGTGTTGAGTATTTGATTTGTTGGTTGTTGTGAAGAGGTGCCTTCTGTTGAACTGAATAAAAACATTGAATATAAAATACTGCAGTGCTTTATAATAATTTGATGGTGTGTATTTACACACCAGTGTACACTTGTATTCACATGATACAAGTGTATAATTTGTCATCAGAGTGACATTTTGACAAAGGATTGTTAGGTTTTAATAGCCGAGTTTTAATATGACGTAGATGTGAATGGTATATTATTATCCTATTTGCTTGTGTGTTGAGCCTTTACTCAATGAGCCAAGTTTTGCAAAAACGTGTTTAAGCAACGGGCAAAAAACTGTTATTCGGCACCAGGTACACGCGTTACATCACGCACACAATCCCACTCACCTGCACCCCCTGGCCAAGAGTCACCGGGTTCGATTCCAGAATGTCTGCAGCTTATCTGATGCCTGTGGAGACCCTCGCCCCCAAAACCCCCACCTACTCCATAATGGCATGGATCGGTATTCACTGGAGGCCCACCTGTGTGTGTGTGTGTGTGTGTGTGTGTGTGTGTGTGTGTGTGTGTGTGTGTGTGTGTGTGTGTGTGTGTGTGTGTGTGTGTGTGTGTGTGTGTGTGTGTGTGTGTGTGTGTGTGTGTGTGTGTGTGTGTGTGTGTGTGTGTGTGTGTGTGTGTGTGTGTGTGTGTGTGTGTGTGTGTGTGGCCGGATCGAGGAGAGTATTACTGTGCATGGATGCCACGATGTTTCGTGTTGATGCCTGCGGCTGTTGTGTGTGTGCTGTGGTGTATGTTGTGATGTAACGTGTGCGATTGTTTGTGTCACTGACTGTGTGGGTGTCCTTATTTGTGTGTGTGTGAGCATGTTTTATTTTATCATCATGTCTGCATATGTATACATATCTGTGTGTGTCAATATGCGAGTGTGATTATGTTTGATAATTTCTGAGTGTGTACTCTGCAAATGTGACTTTATGTGTGTGTGTGTGTGTGTATGTTTGTGTGTGTGTGTGTGTGTGTGTGTGTGTGTGTGTGTGTGTGTGTGTGTGTGTGTGTGTGTGTGTGTGTGTGTGTGTGTGTGTGTGTGTGTGTGTGTGTGTGTGCGAATGTATGAGAGAGGACGAGAGCGAGGGAGAGAGAGAGACAGAGACAGAGACAGAGAGAGAGAGAGAGAGAGAGAGAGAGAGAGAGAGAGAGAGAGAGAGAGAGAGAGAGGAGAGAGAGAGAGAGAGAGAGAGAGAGAGAGAGAGAGAGAGAGAGAGAGAGAGAGAGAGAGAGAGAGAGAGAGAGAGAGAGAGAGAGCAAGAGAGGGAGAGAGAGTGTGCATGTGTGTCTCTCTGTATGTGTGTATTCTGTGTGTGTATCTATCGTGTGTGTGTGTGCGTTGTTATGAATGCAGCACAGCACCTCGGACACACACCACTGAGCAGTCTGCTGCGAGTTGGATCTTCATTATGTTTTCGCTGCGAGGCATGAAAACAATTTGTAACTTTGCAAGGTGATGTCGTCGCTAAATGGAATATTTGGGTGCCGGGGCCTGTGTGTGTGTGTGTGTGTGTGTGTGTGTGTGTGTGTGTGTGTGTGTGTGTGTGTGTGTGTGTGTGTGTGTGTGTGTGTGTGTGTGTGTGTGTGTGTGTGTGTGTGTGTGTGTGTGTGTGTGTGTGTGTGTGTGTGTGTGTGTGTTTGTGCGTATGTGTCTGTCGGTGTGTGTCGGTGTGTGTGTGCGTCAATGTGTGTGTGTTTGCGTCAATGTGTGTGTGTGTGTGAGTCAATGCGTGTGTCTGTGTGTCTGTGTGTGTGTACGTGTGCGCTCTACCGTGCATGCCTTTGTACCGTGCAATGCTAAATGCTTTATCTTGAAGACAAGGGGATAGAATACCCTTCAAGTCTGGTTCTCCACTAATTTCGTGGCTTTGGTGTCCTTGCTTGAATTCCTCATTAGCTTACCTTAGCTTTAGCAGCAGCATAGTTAGCACTACCCCGTGACGTACAAAAGAAAAAAAATCCATCTTCAGGGGGAAAACTCTGTTTCATTAGCAGCAGCGAAACGGTAAAAATATACAATCATGTTTCTGAATTACAGCAATGTCAGTGTTTGAGGCGTGACGCTAATACCGCCGGAGTCGTTCCAACACGGCATTAGCATGCTAATGCTAAAGTATACGTTGAGTGATTTACATGCCTCCCTGAGACCAATTTCCTTGAAAAGATTTTCCCCAGGCAATTCATCCATGACAGGTGAGTGCGAGGCCACGCCGGCTACTGTAATGAGCAACAGACACATTATCTTACAGACGCTACTGTATTACTGACTTTTTGGGTACCACTAAAACCTCACTGAGCAGGAGACAGCCAAACTAAGATAAAAAATTATTTAATATTTAAAACCAAAAATGCGTCATCACTGTCTGAACTCACTGTCTATCCCCTACCCTCTCTTTAACGGGCTGTCTCTGATGCTGTTCCCCATGCACAAACATAATCCATCGTGTTGATTAGCATGTTGTCGGGGATTAGCAGCTGCCAGCATGCATGCCCCCGCGAAATGTGAGTAAAATCCCAATTATATTGCAATCGAAAGCAAGCAAGCCTCACGCATTGATTTATTTAATAATATTTTATTTTTTTTCTCTCCCCGAAGTCGTCAGACACTGTCCCCGCTCTCTCACCCCCTCCTCACCCCCCACCCCCGGAGACTTGTTCAACATTAATGCAATTATTACGCAGGCATATGCTGCAGTTGTTTCCTGGCACTAGAAGGCCCCCCGGGCTAATAGGACTGTCTGTTGCCCAGATGCTCTTCTGTGTTTGTGTTTATGTGTGTTTGTGTGTGTGTGTGTGTGTGTGTGTTTGTGTGTGTGCATGTGCGTGTGCGTGTGTGTGGGTGTGGGTGTGGGTGTGTGTTTGTGTGTGTTGACGTGAACGTGTATATCATTGATTGTGTTGTGTATATATATATATATATATATATATATATATATATATATATATATATATATATATATATATATATATATATATATATATACATATATATATATAATTAAAGTTGAGCTTAATTGATGCAGGAGATTTCTCAAGTTGGAGTGGTTGAAGAAAAGCTAGCACTTAAGAAAAAAATAATAATAATTAGGTTGAAGACAGTATGTCAAAATGGCGTGCAAATCTTTTGTTGACAATGCTAAAGGATTTTGGGTTCCAATTCCTAAATGTCCACAGCGGTCAACATGTAGATATATCACTGAGCAAGATGTCAATTGTTAACGACCAGTCTCTTAATTCACTGTCCACGCCCCACCTTTTCTATGTTAAGAAGTCTCTGTTTTCACTGTCTATCACCTACCTTGCCTTTAGTGTTTACTAACCCCTTCCTTCTACCTAAAGACCTATATAACTACATCCGTATCTCTTTGGATAAACAGTGTCTCTTTCAATGACTAAACAGAGGGGAACAGGAGATCGAAAGCCGACCATTCAGTGTTCCTTTGAGACGGATTTGGGGCATTTTGGAAAATGCCATCATCGCAGCATTCTTTTTTTCGTTGCTTTGTGTTCTCCGGTCCTCCAGTGGTCGTCATGGTCACCGAAGACATGGCGACCTTCACTCTGTCTCATTGGTCTCAGATTCACCCTCCCTCTGCTCTCTCTCTCTCTCTCTCTCTCTCTCTCTCTCTCTCTCTCTCTCTCTCTCTCTCTCTCTCTCTCTCTCTCTCTCTCTCTCTCTCTCTCTCTCTCTCTCTCTCTCTCTCTCTCTCTCTCTCTCTCTCTCTCTCTCTCTCTCTCTCTCTCTCTCTCTCTCTCTCTCTCTCCTCTCTCTCATCCCTTGATGACTGAAGTCCTTGTCACAAAAGTCATCCTCTGTGTTTTTCTTTGTGTTTGATTTTGCACTTTTAGTTATTGCTCAGTTTGTATGCATAGGGATGGATGCTTCTAGGATAACACTGAAATTATGTGGTGCACTGACGAGCACACAATTATTTTATTGCTACCATTTGTGTGTGCATGCGTACACACCCGTGTGTGTGCAGAAATAAAAATGAGGAAGGTCTTGGCCATCTGATTCTCTCTCTCTCTCTCTCTCTCTCTCTCTCTCTCTCTCTCTCTCTCTCTCTCTCTCTCTGTCTCTGTCTCTCTCTCTCTCTCTCTCTCTCTCTCTCTCTCTCTCTCTCTCTCTCTCTCTCTCTTCTCTCTCTCTCTCTCTCTCTCTCTCTCTCTCTCTCTCTCTCTCTCTCTCTCTCTCTCTCTCTCTCTCTCTCTCTCCACACACCAACCTCCCCCGTACGCCTTTCACTCTCTTTCTCTCACTCACACGTTCGTGGGCACAATCCTCATTTTTCTCCCTCGCACATTTTCTTGCTGTCTGTCTCACTCAATCTCTTAATAGCAACCACACACACACACACACACACACACACACACACACACACACACACACACACACACACACACACACACACACACACAACACACTACACACACACACCACACACAACACACACACACACACACAAACACACACACAGTCGTAATCCTGTCTCTCTCACTTCCGTGCTGTCTGTCTTACTCGATCTCTCTTGTATAACCGCACACGCATACGAACGCACACACGCACGCACACACACTCACACACAATGTTGTAATCCTCTCGCTCTCTCGCCTTCTCGCTGTCTGTCTCCCTCAATCTCTCACGTACAACCACACACACACACACACACACACACACACAGACACATGCACACACACACACACACGCACACACAGGCAGCCTGAGGTGACGAGGGATGACAGTTCGGGTTGACTCAGCGCGAACTTGTCCTTGGACCAGACCTCATGTAGGAGGGAGCTGGTGGTGCACTGTGTAGGATGGAGGTGTGTGTGTGTCTGTGTGTGTGTGTGCCTGTCTGTGCACTTGTGTGCATGTGTGTGTAGGTCTGTGAGAGGTTGAGCTTTTCTGTTGGAATGTACAGACTTGCGTGTGAAAGTGTGTGTGCCTGTGGGTGTCTGGGTGGAGCTGTGCGTGTGTTTGTGTGCGTGTTTGTGTGCGTGTGTGTGTGTCGGGATGGAGCTGTTTGTGTGAGTGTGAGCGGTTGAGCTTTCCTGTTGCAAGGTAAATGTACAGACTTGCAAGTGTGTGTGTGTGTGTGTGTGTGTGTGTGTGTGTGTGTGTGTGTGTGTGTGTGTGTGTGTGTGTGTGTGTGTGTGTGTGTGTGTGTGTGTGTGTGTGTGTGTGTGTGTTTTGGTCTTTAGCGTTGCTAGGTTAACTGTGTGCGGGTGTGCATTTTGAAGTGTGGCACAATAGTTTGAGGGGAAGGTGTGAAAGACTGGAAGTGAGGGGTGATAAAGTGTGCCCCAGAAAACAACCCACGACCTTTTGAGTGTGTGTGTGCGTGTGTGTGCGGTCATGCTTGAACACACACACATTTTGCATGTGTTTGTGTTTGTGCATACGTGTGTGCGTTTGTGCGTATGTGTGTGTGTTAGGGGTAGCCTGTGGATAACGATAACTCAAATCCACCAATACTAGTTTTCAATGTGCTTAAAATACAGACAGAGTGTAGCCTTCAGTCTGCCTGCCCAAAATACTACCATGGTCATGTATAATATATAATTATATCTATTGCTAAGGTTGTCTGAAAGAGCATGAGGTTGGATTTTGTGTCAAATCCAGCTGGCCAATATAACAGAAATATGTATTGGGAATATAAGAATAATTCATGAAATCATTCACGTGGTGTTGCACTGTGTACGTTGTAGCTGTGCGTGTGTGTGGATTTATGTGTGTGTGTGTGTCTCTGTGTCTTTGTGTAGGTGTGTGTTGTTGGGTCGCTAGCTTAATTCACAAATCAACACATTCAGAACTAGCGTTTGTGTTTGCACGACTTGTCCGAATAATAACACTATCCAGAAAAATCAGAGCCAAATCAAACCCAACCCCCGGGTCTACGGCTTCAGTCCAAACAAAGAAGTATTTAGTTTCACTTTCACTTCCATCAGTTTGGCAAAGACACTCATAGGTTCAGAGGAGAGCGAACACTTTCCCGAAAGCATTGTTAGACTAAGTTCGTGAAGTTTGTCGTACAAGCATCGTACGGTTTTAACACCGTTTCCCGAAAGCATTGCTGCGTTAACGAACGTCGTGAAACAATTGTAGCTAACGAGGGCTCCAGGGGTACTCGTAGGGTTCTAAGAGCATAAAAAACCCAATAACAGTGGTTACCGCTGATATATTACTGGTAAATTACATATGTAGGCCTACATATGTAAATCTAAAAATGTAACTACAATTAGATTAAGAAGCAAAGACAGAGACCTGATAGAAGTTGACAAAAACTTGAATTTATTAAATTGCTGCAAATGTAAAGCAATTTAAAATTCCAAAAAAACCTGTGCACTCGAAATGTAGCGCTACCGATCAAACGCAACGTCACAAGGCTTATAATAAAATCACATGATTCCATTTCTCTTGTGGGGGAATCATCCTTCGGGAGCATGCAAATTATTCTAAAGAGGTCCAGAGTCCGTGCACAGCCCCGCCTTCTCCAGAGAACCTAAGAAAGCCTGCGCCGTGACGAACGGTGGATTTTACCCCCTCGGTTTTACACAGGATACTGGAGATAAGACAGTGAAATCGCCGGGCGTGCCAAGCCGTGACCGAACCGACTCGGCCGTGTTTAAGGGCCTAAACATCATCCTGCCCAAAAATATAGGCAGGATCTAGACCATGCTCTCCCAATCGGGTCAGCAATAGCCGTGTGTACATGCCCAGCCTCTGTGTTTGAACTGATAATGAATGAATGGAACGTTGCAGTTTTACTGTCATACTCCAAAGATTCTAGACTAGAGAGTGTGCGCCAATCAATTAAACATACTAGAATAAAAAGTGCAAAATCTGATAAAGTCTGCTCTCTTTGCTGCGCAAGGCATATTTCAGAATCAGCAGATTAAGATAAATGTAGTTGTCACACACACAAGCTATAGATTTTTGTAATATGGAATTATTTCAGGGGGGAATATGGCGTGAAAAAGTATACGCACAGTGTGTTCAGGATTAGGACTGTTGAAGCATATGTCTAATCAATTGTGTTTCAATATTTGTAGCATTCGTATTATTGCAATCTATTATATTCGTAGGATACTCTGCTGTCGGCCTTCATGGGGAGATAATTGAACCCATTTAACCCTTTTTCCTGCGACATTACTGCGTCTCCCCCTCCTACAGAGCCCATTTCAGCATTGTTTCAGTGGACAGTTACAAGCCAATGAACTTTGTTACAGCAGTGCACGGACGTACATGTTAAGAGGACTTTCGGGAAAACGCGCGAAAGGAATTCACGAAGGTTTGCAAGATCCTTCGTGTGAATGATCGTACGAGCGTGAACCCATCGCTATCGGGATACGGGGCCATGGGTTGCTTACGAGCCGTGTAAACTCTTGCCGTTTGACCACCAACCTCTCTCCGGCACTGACCAACTGTTATTTTGGATTACGGTCAATTATTCTGGGGGGATTCGGGTTGTGAAATGTGGGAATTAGGCAGACGACTGCGACCGACGCAGTCTGTGAATTCCGTTCCGTAGGACGTGGGAACTCGAGTGCTAACGTGAACCGAGTGGTTGGTCCGTCGACGGTGGCAGATAAATATTTGTAGTGTCTTATTCACAATGGTCGTCTGAGGGGATGACGTTGAAGTCTTTTCCGGGATGCTACCCGTTTAAAAACAGCGATGCCGTAGCTTCGTTTAACTTTTGATTAACCGACAACATGGAACGTCACGTTATGCTTCTTCCGTATGTCTTCTTCCGTGCTTCATATTTTTCAACTGTGTGTTCATGACCCAATTAATCACCAGCCCTATAATCCTAATTAGTCATTTCAGGCGAGGCATGTGGTTCAGGAGGTAAGTTGGGTTGGCTGGTAAACCAAAAGGTTGCTAGTTCGAAACCCGGCTGGTCCTAGCGAGAGTCTGGAGCTGTCCCTCACCGTGACTGCTCCTGACGAGCTGGCTGTCACCTTAAGGGGTTCACTCCGCCGTCGGTGTGGGAATGTGTGCATGAATGGGTGAATTTTTAAACAGTATTGTAAAGCGCTTTGAGTGGCCACTGGTTGGAAAAGCGCTAAATAAAGCAGTCCATTTACCATTAAGCAAGCTAAATTACTTACTAGCCACCATGAATTACAATGACATGTCATTAAGCTGCAGGACGGGGTTACGTAAGGACTTTGTTGGGGGTCAAACCTAGTACCGTTCCCGCTGGCGGTCGAACAATAACCAGTACACTGTCCTACCTCTCAACTTTCGCATGGTGTCATCTTTCAGCTATTTCCATCTCCTTGCTCCGCAGCCATTAAATATAATTATCTTTCACATTTAGCACTCTATCTCTCACTCTCATTTAAAATACATTTAGCTAGTAGTGGCTATTAATAACGTGTGTGGGAAATTAGGTATTAGACTGCTGTGTGTCGGACAGCATCAGCGGGTTTGGATATTTCCTCCCTAATCGTCCTCCTGATGCTGCGACAGTCTGGTCAAAAAACGACTTGTACTTAATTTGAAGTTGATTGATCTAAATTAACCATTATGGAAAAAATGAATGGATCATTGTGCTGATGTATGGCTCTCAAAGAGGGAGTAGGTGGAGAATTGTACGACCATGAACACAAATAAGTATAGTACAAATAGCAAATACGTTCACTACATTAATGCAGATAATTAATGTCAGCTTTAGAGTTTCTCAATTATTTCTTAACATTTTTGTATTGGTTAAGAAAATATATATTTTTTATAAATACTAGTGTGGGTTAAGTCTCGTTTGACTGTGTCTTAAATTGCTTTAGTATTTATAAATCCTATATATGCTTGGATTTTTAATCAAAGCATAAGCCACGATTTTATTGAATTTTTTTTTATAGAGTTGCTATTATTTAATCATTAAGTAATTTGCGCAAATAAAAGTTTAATCAAAAAGAACTTCACTTTTTACTCTCTCAATGAACGTTGTGATTTCACCGTTGGTGTCAGACGTATCCTTGTAGCACCTCGGTTTAATGTTTTAAATAACAACAAAGGAAAAAATTGGAAACATAACAGACACCGACATGCAGCATAAAACCGCCGTCAAACATCGGCGTAAAACGCGTTAACGCCAAAAGAGAAAATATTAAACATTGATCGAGGAGAAGAAATGCGGCCCAGAATGGCTCATCAATGATTCGTGGTTGGGGGTCCGCACACCATTTGTAGGGGATGAGGGCAACCAATAGGAACATGGAAAACAACACCAAGGAAAATTGAAGTCGGATTGAAAGAGAAAAAACTGCGAGGGGACGGAAACGGGGACTTGCGTAACATATGGTACAGTGCCCGAAGCGTGGCTTCAGGTGGTGTCTATTTTAAGCACATTAGTGCCCATTCTGTGTGTGCTTGTGATCTCAGCCTCTCTTGGAACACACACACACACGCACACACACACACACACACACACACACGCACGTGCACACGACACATGAAAAACGGTCAATGACGCGTCGGAAGGCATCGATGCTGATGCTACTATAACTTTTCCATTGAGCTGTTCTAAATATTTTAGAGGTAGAGAGAGAGAGAGAGAGAGAGAGAGAGAGAGAGAGAGAGAGAGAGAGAGAGAGAGAGAGAGAGAGAGAGAGAGAGAGAGAGAGAGAGAGAGAGAGAGAGAGAGATTTATGCAACGAAAGAGGAACAGACCAGGAAAATATAGAGAAATAGAAACCCAAAGATAGAGCCCCAGACAGAAAGAAATCTAGACACAGAGATAAACAGAGGCAGGTAGACAGACCCAGAGACGGAGGGACCACAGGACTGAGATATGAATTTCAAATCGTAATCGGGCGGTTTCATCATCATTCTGCATACGTAGCGGCGACTAAACTACCCTTCTCAATCGCATCCTCCATGAACACTGCCTCTGCTGGCAACGACACACAAATAAACAACAATCTATAATTGTGGGAGCGAAAAAAATACCCGAAAGAGAAAATCAATCTCTGCTGTCAGCGTGAATCAAATAAGATTGTTCTAGGCAAGATACGGGCCCGTTTCTGAGCGGATGAGATTGATAAACAACGTTTTGCGCTGCTACGTAAATTATTCAACCAATAACATATTTGTTTTGGGGAAGATTGCCAGCTTAGGACAACAAATGGCTTTCGACAAAGTCATTTGGAGGATGAGTCTCCGAAGAAGGAGCTCAAATTTAAAACGCCAGACTAAAAGCGAGCAGTGGGTGGCAGCCTGCTCAACGGTGTAACCCAGATATGTTCGGCAAGCCACAAGGAGACGGGATTAAATAAATGCAAGAAGAACGCTTGGAAATGTTTCTCCTTTTCAATTTTTCCAGTTTGACAACTTAAGGGACTCAAACACGTTTCCTGGAACTGTCGCTCTGCGGGGCGCCTTTTGTTTCGCAGGCAGGGTGCTAACTTTAGCGAAAGTAAATGTCGGAGGTTTGATTGTTGTCATCTTGCGGGGTTTGCCGGGGGGGGGGGGGGGGGGGGTGGGGAGGGTTGAGATCAGTCTGTAAGACTATGCCCGCCCCCCCCCCCCCCACACACAGGATATCAACTCTGTCAGACGAAGGGGGAGGGAACATGATTATACGTTGGCAGTATTATTTCCTGGAACGTTAAACCGGAGAATTGGAGCTGTACTGCGCCATTAGAGAATTGTTTGGAATTATAATAAATAAAGCTGCAGTTTTTTATATATACATATAAACTTGAACTTTATGTTTAAAGGGTATTAAGTTTCGCTAAAGGTGTCACTTCGACTCAGGCGTGAACCGTGAGATACACATATTACTCCTTCTTGGGTATAATGCATGAATACTGATAAATGATTTCAACTTTTAGGTTTGAAACATCGTAAGCATTTTTACATTGTTTAATATTTGATTCTAGTTGGTCCATTATGGCATTCAGCGGTCTGCTGTTCCTATATGACGCTCATGTGTTCAACAGACTGTGAACAGTGTTGAAGACCGTAGGTTTGGAGACTATTTACAACCCCAAAATCAAACAGACAATTTGTTGGGTGGATGATTTTTTTTTTTAACACTAAAAAAAATTTGGGCTGATATAGTTTCTGTCTATTAATTTTTTGTTTAAACGATTTCTTTAGTAAGTATCTTGAATTTAACCTCTTCATTGTGGTCACTGACTGTCTAACCCTGCCAGAGTTTCACTTTGCGATAATGCCAGCGTTGCTGTTCATTAGCCCTTACATAAGATAAATAGGTAAAGTAAAGGTACAGCGAAATAACTTTAGTTTATGTAGTATAGCAAAACATTGACTATAAAGTCACTTTAATTCAGGTTTTTTCAGGTATAATCCATAAATACATGTCCATGTGCAGACATCAACGAATTGTTTCTTTGGTCAAATCTATAAATACATACATACTCACTCAACCCAAAGTGTTCTTAGGTATAATGTCTAAAAACACATCACCGTCCACATCACTTCACAGACAGATCTTTTATTTTCAAGCCTCGCTAATTTATTCATGTACATACAAAAGCATCAACCGATAGTCTCTTGGGTAACATATATAAATACATCCATGGACACTCACTTCAGCCAAACTATTCTTAGGTAGAACGTCAATAAATAGCCAGATCACTTCAAAGACACTCGCTCAGTTTGAAGCCAAACGAGGAAACATTGAATATAAAGCCACTTCAATGTAGGTTTATTCAGGTATAATCTATAAATATATCGTTATACACAAACATTAAACAACAGTTTCTTAGGTAACATGTATAAATACACTTCAACCGAATGCATTCTACGGAACAACGTCTAAAAATAGCCACGTCACCCCTCAGAGACAGGCTTTTATTTTGAA
>OLKM01001541.1:74182-98110 GCA_900291075.1 Melanogrammus aeglefinus
ATGAGTGTGCAAGTGTAAGTGGATACAGTTTCCCTTTAATTATTCACTCAATCTATGAAGGGGGTTGACAAGTGTGTCTGCGTGTGTGTGTCTGTGTGTGTGTCTGCGAGTGTGTCTGTCTGTGTGTGTGTGTCTGTGTGCGCGTGTCTGCGGGTGTGTCTGTGAGTGTGTCTCCATGGGAGAAGAAGCGATCGAAAGGAATGATGAAGAAGATTTTTGACGAGTTAAACACCGACACCAGCAGATTTGGACATGATTTATTTATACTTACCAAACTCACTTCTGCATTTAAGTCCCTCGACAACACAGTGAGTTTGTGTGATTTTGTGTGCGTTTGTGTGTGCATTTCCGCCTGCCTTTGTGCGTCAACACAAACGCTAAGGTATTCATAACCATGCTAACTTGTTTTTTATGTTCATCTTCTTTTCGATGTCTGGATATGGACTGTAAACCTCCAGAAAATAAAAAAAATCCAGAATATAAAATAAATCCTTCTTTTTAAAAAATCCAAGTGTAAATACAAACAACAGCGCTATAACAACAGCCTTCAACGGAACTTTCCGACCTCTGCTCGGTCTGAACGCCTTCCAACTCCTCTCGCTTCCCTTCAAAGGCTCCGTTCCACTTTCTCTGCTTTATTTCGGGATTGGGTCAAACTGTGGTAGAAACGCGGCCATTCCACGACCCCCGGTGTCACCTCCAGCCTCTCTCTCTCTCTCTCTCTGACTCTCTCTCTCTCTCTCTCTCTCTCTCTCTCTCTCTCTCTCTCTCTCTCTCTCTCTCTCTCTCTCTCTCTCTCTCTCTCTCTCTCTCTCTCTCTCTCTCTCTCTCCTCTTCTCTTCTCTCTCTCTCTCGTCTCTTCTTCCCTCTCTCTCTCTCTCTCTCTCTCTCTCTCTCTCTCTCTCTCTCTCTCTCTCTCTCTCTCTCTCTCTCTCTCTCTCTCAGCCCATTCCCTAAAGAAGTCCCGCAGCCACGTGTGTACTTCCTAATGTGTTTCTGTTGTCTCCCGTCCTTCAGCCAGCATACCTCATAACGCAGTGGTTCTCAACATTTTTTGAGCCCCACTGACCTTACCCTGATCCTCTGGCGCCCCACCCCCCCAACCCCACTCACACTCGTGTTATATTGCTTAAAGATGTCAATGCATCATTTTTCATTGATTTTGCATTGGTCACTAAAAGCAATGATTGTCCTCTGAGTCGGTTTTGGTGCAAAAAATACAAAAATATTAACGAATATTCATGACATGCAAATGCATTACCTCTGATTGGCAAACAGCACTGTCCATCATTGTAATAAACCCAATTAAACTTCCAGAGCGACGGGGGGGGGTGGGAATTGAGGAGAGAGAGAGAGAGAGAGAGAGAGCGAGAGAGAGAGGAGAGAGGAGCGAGAGAGAGAGAGAGAGAGAGAGAGAGAGGAGAGAGAGAGAGAGAGAGAGAGAGAGAGAGAGAGAGAGAGAGAGAGAGAGAGAGAGAGAGAGAGAGAGAGAGAGAGAGAGAGAGAGAGAGAGAGAGAGAGAGAGAGAGAGAGAGAGAGAGAGAGAGAGAGAGAGAGAGGGAGAGGGAGAGGGAGAGGGAGAGGGAGGAGTGGAGGAAGAAATGGTTGGATTGAACATTCATTCACCGTGACCGCGGTGCGGGCACTCCCGGGACTCCCTGCCGCCACGTCTCCCGTGGTGCCCCGGGCCGCGGCACTCCGCGGCCCGGGGCACCGTGACCCTGGGCACCTCGACCACTCCCGCGTCTCCCGCGACTCCCGCCGTGCCCCGTGAACGAATGAATGAATGAATTTCCCGGGAACCACGGGCAGCGCGGCCCGGGCAACGCGGACACCGCGAAAACAGATTGCTCGCAGAGGCCTAATTAGGCCAAAATTTGATATTTTTTTCTTGCTTTCGGCCATGTTTGATTGTGTCGTGTTGGTTATTGAACTGTTAACCCGCGAACTTGGGTTCTGTTTATCAGCGTTACTATAGAGATCATGACGATAGCTGATGCAACGGGAGTGCGGGCGTGTGCAGGACCGAGCCGCGCTGGATTATCACTGTTCCACTGAGCGTAGACAGTAAAGAGTAGCTGAGACGGTAGAGGGGTTAGAAATCAATACATGAAAATAGGCTATTTATCTCAGGTAGCCTATTTTTTCACCCCAAAAAAATAAAAACAATGAAAGTTTAAAATCCCCCCCCCCCCCCAAAAAATGGAATCACGTTCCCAGCACCCCCCTAGGTTGTGCGTACGCCCCCAAAGGGGGGCCCGTTGAGAAACCATGTCATTACGTATTCATGCCGTCTCTCTCTCTCTCGCTCTGACTAATAGGTGTTCATTGGACTACTGGGGTCTTCCCCCGGGAGAGGGTGCGTGTGGTGGGGGGGGAGGAGAAGGGTCTCATTCCGTGCATGCACTGGGAGGGGACCACGTCTTTCGTCTCTCAGGGCACGGAGACGGGAACAAAGAAGTAGACCTCGCCGCCCCTTAATGTCACGACCCCGCCACACCCGAGGGGGATGGGGAGCGAGTTTATGCGAGGATTATTATTTAATTGGACTTCGCTAACAACGCGGCCGTAGGAGCTGAACACGTTTCCGCCGGCTGAGGCCCTACAGCTACAGGAGAAGACTCACGACGCTGACATAGTCCAGATGAATCGAAAGGACATCAGGTCGATTGATAATGGCATGTGGCTCAGGAAATAGAGGGGGTTGGTCGGTAACCGGAAGGTCGCTAGTTCGATCGAGTGTCGAGGTGTCCCTGAGCGAGAGGCCTGACTCTGACTACTCCTGAAGAACTGCCTGTCGCCTGTTGCGTGGCTGACACCGCTGTCGGTGGGTGAATGTGTGCATGAACGGGTGAATGTGAACTGGCTTTAACATTGGGTTTTATGATTCTATTTTGCTTTTCTTCTCTGTGCTGCTCTTCTTTCAACATGTGTTTTTCTCAAAATATATGAGAGAGAGAGAGAGAGAGAGAGAGAGAGAGAGAGAGAGAGAGAGAGAGAGAGAGAGAGAGAGAGAGAGAGAGAGAGAGAGAGAGAGAGAGAGAGAGAGAGAGAGGACGTCAAGGTCTCTTGGAATTTAATTCTGTGTTATTATTTTTTCTGAAGAAGATTTAATAAATGCGTTTTAAAGATACGTAAATAAATAAATGCTGATTAAGAACGACCTCATCTGGGGCCGCCAGCAAAATTCCAGACAGCGACAGGGGACATATGATCAGATGATTGATTACGCTCATTTATATACCCCCCACACACACACACACACACACACACACACATGCACACACACACACACACACACACACACACACACACACACACACACACACACACACACACACACACACACACACACACACACACACACACACACACACACACACACACACACACACACACACACACACACAGTGTAGAAAATGAGGATGATGATGCAGGTGGTGAGACTTCAAGGCCCATTCGTAGCAATGCAGACGAAGGTGAAAGAGCCGGTGGAGACAACAGGGGATTCACGTTCATCTCGCTAACATAACCTGGTTCATTGACTCCCCCGTGCAATTTTTGTGAAACAAATTCTTTCTAGATATTTTGAGTTGTAAATACACAACTTTATTTTACCCTCAACTTATTTTGCCATTATCATACAAAACCAAACAAACGGGTCATTCCGGTTTTAAGATTATCAAAGTCTGATATGCTTTTTGTGAAATCTGTCGAAGATGCAGATTTTTTAATAGAGAAGAAAAGCGAACGGACATGTTGGAGTTCAAGGAACCACTGGCTAACTCATGTCAAGCATCACCCGCTCACTGGTGGGGCTTTCACACCAAAAAGAACCGAGAGCCAGTTCCGGGCTGGTGCTAGGGCCAGTTCCAAACTGGTTCCAGCCTTATCCCAGTTACGAACCGGTTGGTTTTCACACCGGCGAGAGCCAGCCATGGAGCCGGCGAGAGCAACGTCATGACGTCACTTCAAACGTCTGCATACGTCTCCGCTTTTTACCACCGGCAACCCTCGCAGTTTCAAACACAACAATGGTGGAATACGCGGCAGCTGTTCAAGTTTTTCTCCTCGCTTTGGGCGCCTACTTAGGAAACCAAACACAACAGATCCAGCGAAATCTGTGATAATGATCGTGTGCGCGAGAGCAATGACTGGTCTTTGTTTGGCTTCCTGTTTATGACGGTAAGGATAATCCCGCCCCCTGCCCCTGGCGTAAAGCGGTTCCCGTTCTAGCCCAGCTCACAACTGGGGCTTGAGTTGAACCGTTTTTTTTGGCGGTGTGAAACCAAAACCCTGGCTCTAGCTCCGAACCGGCCCGGAACGGGCTCCGATTTTGCGGCCGTGTGAAAGAGAGAGAGAGAAGAGAGAGAGAGAGAGAGAGAGAGAGAGAGAGAGAGAGAAGAAGAGAAGGAGAGAGAGAGAGAGAGAGAGAGAGAGGAGAGAGAGAGAGAGAGACGGCTAGAGCAGCGAACCGGCCCGGAACGGGCTCCGATTTTGCGGCGGTGTGAAAGAGAGAGAGAGAGAGAGAGAGAGAGAGAGGAATGTAGCTCAGAGCAAATAGAGTAAGAATTGAAGTGCTGCAGGTATCTCCCTAGCCGAAACATAAGAGTAGGAGAGCGAGAGAAAGAAAACAAGATGAAGAACAAAAGAGTTAGCACTCGACCCGTTGGACATCCTTCTCCTCTGGCCTGTAGTGAACCGCGATTCCACCGCTTGGTGTTGTGTGCCGGCAGGAACATCTGATTGGACCTGCCTCTGCTAAACTTTAGCATTGGTTCACCCCCCCCGTGACCGACGCACAGCTGGAATTGGAGGAGGCTAGTGCCAGAAACAACTCGTTAAACTAGTAAATATAAGAGCGTGTGTGTGAGCAGGAGGAACAACCCAAAACAACAGAAACCAATAGTGTTTTGCGTTTTGCCTTTCTTTCTGCTTTTCAGCTATGTGATGTTATTTATTTTCAGAAACACATCAAATCTATATTTTTCAAAACGGGAACAGGATTTCCCAGGTTGTCAAGGCAGCCAACTGTCAATCACAGAGGGAGTCTCTGGATGCCAATAGCACCGCCATCACAGGGTGTGAGAATCATGCCAAGGCAACATCTCTATTTTTGACCGCAGACAGGCGCCACAACATGTTTTCGAGAAGTCACGGAAAAACACCCATTTTTTGGTTACATCTCGCTGATTATTCTATCGAAACACCGGAGGACGGTGAAGGGTAGAGGTTGTTTTTGAACAGCCGATACCGCGTTGACAACTCTCCCTGTGTTTTTACGACATCACCTCGGTACAATGGGGTGTTTCTGTTTACATAGCGAACGTCTTTCAGATTAAATATGTCGTGTTTTTTAGGTAGTTAGGGTTAAGGTTAGACGGTATCCATGGAATTGTCTCAGGAGACAGATTGCTTCTTTTTAGGGATGCTCTTGAATATACATATTGTCAAAAAGGGGAAGGAAAGCGGGTGGATGGATGTTTTTTTTATCATTTACTGCTTTGACTTTATTTATACATCAGACATTCGATTGCCGGAGAGTAGCTCAACAATAGAAACAAAACATTAATGTTTATTCACGCAAATAACTAAATAACAAGTCTAACAACAAAAGACCACTACTTTGTTGCCCCCCTGGAGTGATACCCCTGTCCTTAAACTCAATAATTTTGAAGACGGGTTTGAAAATCGGACATCCATTATCACTACCAAAATCATCCGTAATGAATCCCACCCCTTCTGACTACCTAGCGACGACCGCAAGCTAGTCTACAGCGCAATGAGACGGAACGCTTATAATAGTGATGCTACCATTAGCCTGCCTGAATTATTACTTTGCCATTAAGACTATGCTAACGAATGATATCGTTTTCGTTCTGATAGGACAGTTTAGCACGGTTTCATGACTTAGTGTGAATGATTCAGTATGCTTTGTTATGCGGCGAGTTAAAATTAGAATGGAATTAGATGGCTTTAATTACTAATCACTCTAATTCAACTCTTTCGTCCATCTCATTTACTTAAAGGGTCTGGAGGAATGTGTTAATTGGAGCTATAACTTCAGCGTAATAAGCACTTTTGTCAGTTATTTCAGAGCTTATTTTATAAGCTTGTCTTTTTTTTTGCATGATGATGACGACGAGAGAAGCGTTCAAGGAAGGTGATTAATTATTTATTTTGGTTCGGATCAAGCGTGTCTGGAACTTTTTAATAGGTCAGAGTGTTTGAAGGGAAGTCCAAGCAATTATCTTAACTTAGGAACTCAAAAGTTAAGTTTGCATTATTTTCTTCCCTCCCACACAAGCATTCAGGCCTACGAAACCAATCCAAAAATATATAGATACACGGACCTAGAAAGGTTCTAAGGGCATATTAAAATGAATAAAATCATTGTAATTATTATAGTCATTATATCAGGGTGCATAGGAACAATAATTCAAAATAATGTATATTCCTAGATCATTTAATTCCATCATCTATTATATCATATAGTCTCTTTTATTATTCATAGACGGTTTTATTTACCTTATTTATTATATTATATAGTCTATATTATTATTCATAGACCGTTTTTTTTTCAAACTGAAATAAATTTCTCTAAATGCTCTTAACGTAGAGGGACACCGAGCCCTTTAGAGAACAGTTTGTTTGAGTTTGCATGTACAGCGCCACACAGCTCTGTTCCACAAAGACGATAGCTTTCTGTACGTTTCATTCTGTGTAGCTCACTTAGCATTGACGGCACTTACTCTGTTGTCTTACACTTGGGCTAACAGCTCAGCCACATGTTTATATAATATAATACACATGCAACGTATTCTCCCCCAATGTGGATAAATGAAGGCTGTCTACTTTGCATGCTAATGAACTCTGTCACACAATCTCGTTGTTTTTTTTGCATTTATCGTGATTATTTTAGACCAGCGACAGACGACGCATCTCACACGCTCATCATTTAGCTCATTGTCATTTAGCTCACATGTTGCGTTGCAAATTACAACAAGGGGAGAAGAGGGGGGGGGGGGGGGGGGGTGGTGAACCAGAGTGTGAAATTACCAACAAGATGTCTGCAGGCACCAAGTGTGAGGAAGAGGAGAAAATAATTTCCTCGAGAGTATGATGAATGCAATTGCTTTTTATTTTTTATTTTGTGATGATTCAGCACATTTTGGGATAAGATGGATTGAATCATTCTATTTGAAAATAAGATTAAAATTGCACCCATAGTGTGACCTTTATAATGTCCTGGCAGACACCTTGAGTAGTTATTATTCTTTATATAGATATTATTCTGGGAAAAAAAATCGACTTGTATGATTTGCTTGTGCAGATCTTTTTGTGTAGTCGCCATCTTCAAAGCACTGCCAAAATCAAAATCAGGATCTTACTGAGGACATTTTTAGAATGCAACCTAAAACCAAACATTGCCAGAGGGTTGAAATAAAAACTCAATGTTTTACACACCAGTTGTCCCCATTTAAATGCATATTCTGTTCTGCAGTGTATTCCTTGTCCTCCCCTGCTTTGCTTGTGTACATACACCTGAGCACCAGTGAAGCACACCACATTGCAATGCACAGATTGCATTGATTGCGGAGACTAATTGAAAGAAAAAGCACATATGCCCCCCCCCCCCCTTCTCACACACACCCCCACACCCCCACAGTGCTTGAATTGGCATCTGTGTCCCAATCTTATCAGGCGAGGGTAAGTTAAAGCTCTCTCTCCTCTCTCTCTCTCTCTCTCTCTCTCTCTCTCTCTCTCTCTCTCTCTCTCTCTCTCTCTCTCTCTCTCTCTCTCTCTCTCTCTCTCTCTCTCTCTCTCTCTCTCTCTCTCTCTCTCTCTCTCTCTCTCTCTCTCTCTCTCTCTCTCTCTCTCTACCACTTACCTCAGCACTCGATCACGCTCTTTTGCAGGCCCTTAAGAAGTGTCTCAGAACACTAGCATTTGTTGACGTAGGAATATCGAAGCTGTAGCCCTCACACCATCCCCCCCCCCCCCCCCCCCCCCACTCTCTCCTCCCCTCTGTTCACTCCTAACCGATTGGACGCGAGCGAGTGGTGACCAGTCCACTGGGGAAATCATTGCCACTGGCAACGGTGAAGAGCCAGAGTGTGTGTGTGTGTGTGTGTGTGTGTGTGTGTGTGTGGGGGGGGACTATGGTTTGGGACTCCTCACGTAGATAGTTGTTGAAAAGTGAAAGTAAAAGTGAAAGGACAATGTTAAAGTGAAAGCGAAAGTAAAATCAGGAGGTCTCGTCATTTTTTTTGTGTGTTGAACATAAGTGCACAGTTATCTGCCGCTGCTTAGGCAGTGATGGAGAATAAAAGGCAAAGTGAATAAGGTGACTCCAGCTTTTCTGGTTTGCGTCTGAGAGGTAGTTTAAGCAAACAATGGAAATACGCCCAAGTAAATGGTATCATCGCTCGTCCCAGAATGTTTGCAAAGGAGAGAGCAGCAGGAGTCACTTTGCCGTGTGATTGAGCGACTCTCCGCAGTGCGGGCGAATCCACCGTGTCTAATGCGCTAACAGATTTCCTGCTCGTCTCCCCCCCCTCCCACCTCCACCTCCATCGAGGCTCTATCAAGCTCAGCTGGAGAACACCATTTAAAGCCTAGGATCAGATAATCTTAAGCTTTAAGAAATGCCTTGAATCACGCTCTGAAGACACACAAACAGTAGGGGCGCCGGTTGTTTCAGCCATCCCTCCCCCTGCCCCCCCCTCGTCCGTCACACCTGAAACAGCATTCTCACCTCCTACTGCTAAGGTGTAGTCAATTTTTAAACACTGCGTTGTTTCGTGGTTTTATGTTCACCTTCAGGGACTGCTCACCATCTGGTGACACGAGAGAATTGGGCAGTGATTACATTTGGGATATTTTGTGACACCGCCACCTTCTTTAAAGCAGATTTAGGTAAGATTTGAGATTTCTTCAAACCGTTCAACTCTTAACAAAGTCACTCTCTGCTCCCGCCCTGACTTTTTTCCCTGCCATTGAGAAGTTTTGCATTTCACCCACCTGTGATTGACAGGCAGGATGGATCCCATGAACCAATCAGGGAAGAGACCCCCAAATTAGTCAGCAGTGATCCTGGAGTTGTCGGAAAAAGTACATTGGCTCACACAATGGCCTCAAGGTTAGTGCAAACAAGTGTTCTGTTGATATTATTTTAGAATATGTGCAGCTTTTGACAAAATGTACCCTTGTATCCTGATGGATCTTCTGAAAATATCGGTTGGTCTCTTTGAATGTGTCCTTATCTGCTTCCGAATATAACTTCCAGTGAGGCAATTCTACAACCAGAGAGATATACTTTGGGGTTGCACAAAGAAAACGTCTTGTTATTCTACTTCTGCCCATTTATATGCTGCCCTATGGTCATATCATCAGAGGACACAATGTCAGCATTCATATTTATGCTGATTATATGCGATTGTACATTTCAGCCTAACAGAACCATCGTAACAGACTGCCTCTCTATCTGAAATCAATCAATAGATTGCTAAAAACTTGAAACTCTGAAACTAAATGAGGATAAGACAGATATCCTCACGGTTGCGCTACATAAATAAAGTTTCACTGATTGAGTAGGAGGTCGGCATAGCCATCAAATTACACTCAAATTATTTCAATTCAATCAAACATACAGCACCTTAC
Organism: Melanogrammus aeglefinus; assembly: GCA_900291075.1. Lineage (NCBI taxonomy): Eukaryota > Metazoa > Chordata > Actinopteri > Gadiformes > Gadidae > Melanogrammus > Melanogrammus aeglefinus. Next base: position 83,846 of record OLKM01001541.1, read on the forward strand.
ATGGGGGGGGGGGGGGTTATGAACTGTTTTGGCTGCTGACATGGTGCAACGTAGCGTTGCAGTATGGTTAAGCATTAGCCCGTCTGCCTGCATGCGCCAGTCGACCTATGCAGATCCTCCAGGATGCAGCAGCCCTTCTCCTCTTCATCTACGCAAGTTCTCCCCCACCAAGGTCCTCTCCTCCTTGGCAATCGATGGCTCTCCTGGAATCCCGATAAAGTCACTGGTACTGCTCGGGGCCCCGTCGTACATCCAGGACGTGGTCCAACCACACAGCTTGGTCCGTCCTCTAAACTCTTATGACATGCCAGTTTGCTGCTGCCTCACCACCATGGGGGCCCGGGGCTGAAGCTAAACTAAGTCTGGATTGTTGGCTGTCCTTGCTCCACACTGAGCTCCCCACTGACGTCAGGAAAGCTGAGGCCCTACACATCTTCTGTTGAAGATTGAAAACTCGTCTGTTAAGACTGCATTTGGCCCATGTTATGTTCTGATGCGTTGCTGGGGATTTGGGTTCGCATCTCCCCTTTCTGTCTTTCCTTCCCCTTTCCATACTTATAGGAATACAAATATGGCCGTTCTGCGGTCCGGGCTGTAGTGATTGGTGGAGGGCTGCACTTATATAAGATGGCTGCCTAAGCCGTCTCACCTTTCTGATCCAACTAGGCATCAGGGGTTTTGTTTCTTGACATTAATTTGATAAATACTTCAGTTAACTTTCTGTGTGGTCTCCCCTTTTTTTGTGTTTTGATGATGTTTCTCTCACTAACTAACTGTTATCTTAGTCTGTGTCTTGTTGATGGTGTGTTTCTTAATACCTGGCTGCATCCTAATCGCCCCTAGTGGGATAATTAAATTTGATTTGACTTTATTTTGACACTTGCCAACGAGGGCCAAACCACTGGTAAAAAGGGCCTCTTCAGTTCCATCTGGTCGCTGGATGCTCCATCATGAAGGAAAAAGAGTTCCGCTTGTTTCTATAATATATAATATAATTGCTGCACTAACTGGGTGGTATCTGCATGGTCGCTTGCAGTATCATTAGTCGCTTTGGACGAATGGATGAGATAAATTCATATTATTTAATATAGAGCGATTTGGGTCAGAATAACAATATTTCTTCAGATAAAATCAATACTTTTAAAACCTCTTAATGGATTTAAATGTTATATTTGAATGGATTCAATGATGACATATAATCATCAGGCTTTTATTTTAAGGCGGCTGTCGTTAACATCTCTTTAATTCACTGGCTGTGAAGCTGACAATTATCATCATAACCCAACCTGCCAACGGACCTTCTGCACGCGTGCGGGAAAAGGTCAGCATTGTTACGATGAGTCATGCTAAAGATTGTGGGTGGTGTGCAAGGGGGGGGGGGGGGGGGGGGGTGGTCCCCGGAGGGTTAATTATTTTGTGTGTGAAGAGGGGAGAAACATCGACCATCCGTCGCCATGCGATTGAATCAGAGATGCAGACGCCTTTGGAAAAACGACTCCACACCAAACCCAACACACAGAGTTCATCAATTCCACCCGTTCCACTTGAATGCTTACCGTTACCGTGTCCCAAGTCACGCCGACTCCCACCCACCCCCCCCCCCCCCCCCACTCCCCCCCGATGACTCCCCCAAACAGGATTTATACTTCCGCTCAAGAGACGGTGCCGCAAACGACCTCATAATCCTCTCCGCGTTCCCTTTGGCTGTGGTGGCTGTGGCTGTGGTGGGGGGGGACACTGTGTGGCTGTGGTGGGGGGGGACACTGGGGAGATTAAGGTCAACCAGGTATTGACCCCGTCTCTGATGTGTTCCACCTCTGCTACTCCCCCCCCCCCCCCCAGACCCCCCACACCCCCTTCACCCGCATCACCGTAAGGCAGTGATCAAGGGAATCTGGTTGTCTCGGTGATGGTGGTGGTGTTTGTTCGAGTGTGTGTGTATGTGTGTGTGTGGGTTTGAGTGTGTGTGGTTGTGTGTGTCTCGGAATGATTTAATGATGCAGAAGGAGGCAGGGAAACCCGTATCCGGGATGGAGGTGAGCGTTAGAAGTGGAAGGAGGGGGTGGGCTGAGGGGGTCTTCAATAGATCGCCACCCCCCCCCCCCCAGAGAGACCGCCCCCGACGACTCAATCCTTCATTTCGAGTGCCAGGTACGGCGGGGAGAGCGTAATTGCTTTGTTCTCGTGGCGGGCTGCCGGTCGCTCTGAGAGATGGGGACTGCTCGTCGCCGTGGTGACTGACGCCGGGGCAGGTCGGTGGGTGTGTGTGTGTGTGCACAGCGCACACAGAGGGCCTCTCCCCAGACCGCCGCACGCGGCTACATTAAAAGACAATTAAGGCTCACGGGGCGAAGGCCATGTGCGTCCTCGCCGCCGAGGAGTGAAGCCCGCGACGACGGCGAGTGATTCGCCGAGAGCGATCGACCGAGCTCGCTCCAGTGCGGGCCGGTTTGGGCCGGTCGGTTCGGGCGGACATTAGACATGATTAGAGGTTATTGGTGGCGGCGCCGCGCTTCATCGCACCAATCGAGGAAGCCGCGTGGATGGCTAACGATCGCTGAGCCCCAGTGGCGGAGTGCGATTAGCCTAGCCCGCCGGGGGACATTAGCCCATTGTAATTAGCCGCGGCCCGTGTCGTATGGACGGCCTAATGTGTTCTGTCGTTGACGGAATGTTTTTTAGCGGTGCGTCGGGTTATTGGTAGCGGTGCTTCCCTCCAAGGAAACCACATTTATTTTGCTATCTGTGTTTTTCGGCCAGAATTTCGGTTCCCTGGGCACACATCGGAGGTGAATATAACAAGGCCGGATGAGAGGGGGGGGGGGATGGTAATTCGCTCTGACATTTTGGCATTTGGAGCCGGCGAGCTTCACCTCACCGGATGTCTTTTTTCTTTTTTGGTGGCGAGGGCGGGGGAAAGTCTGCTTGTTAAAACAAAAACATGTCGCGCGACACCTTCGTGCTGACAAACATACAGCGTCCATGTTTTTACGATCCTAATTCATCACAGGGCGCGCTCCGTCCGTGGGTTGCGCCGTTCGTCTTCATTACGGCTGTGCGTTGTGTTATTTTTTTCACTTTTTGAGGTTTTGGGTCACGGAAAGATCCGAGCTAATTGGAGCATGAATTACCCCACAGGTGATGGGTGTATGACCGCGCACTGGAGTGACATTCAGACCATCTTCCCCATGTCCCACTAATTACGCCCACACCAGAGAAAATAAAGACCCTTTGGCATGGTAAATGTATTGACATTTTTTCAGAAGAAGGAGAAATAATACATCGCTGTCGGTACAGTAAGGATGTTCATAGAACAAAGCACTAACATTCACGAGGTGAACCGATTACCCGTACACAAAAAAGATAGCTAGGATAAGATGCTACACATCCAAGTTCTTTCTTTTTACCTTTTGTACTTTCTTTGCCACATACATGGCTTTGAGCATCTTATTTTTTTTTAATATACCTCATGGAAGTTATCTTTTCACCACCTTATTCCAATTAAAATTAATGGTTCGCGGTTAAGGAATGATTGACGTCTAAGAAGCTGTCTACTTAAGCTAAATGGCTATTTTTTTTTAATAGGTAGGAGAGCGGGGGGGGGGCACTTGAATATTCGCGTCGGTTATAAGTGTCACATTGATTTATGAGATCGATGGTTGTCATTTATTAATCGTGCGTCGAGTCTTTGCGGCCTTTGTACAAGATTAAGATTGCGACATTGTCTTCGACATATTAGAGTGCTTTGTGTGGAAGGTAGGTGGGCGATTCACTAGACAGGAGAGGCATTGAATTGATCAGAGTTGAGTCTTTTGTTAGCTATAGCGAGGCGCGAGTTTGCCTTTCAGAAAGGAGTATTTTACGCCATTGAATGCGATCACAGTAACTTCATCAGGGTTTTGATGTCTTTCAAAGTATATTTCAACAAATGTATTCCTGTGCAGACACAAAAATGCATGCACATAGACAAACACAGCATTCACATGACTACAAAGCATACTCAACACATATATCCACACACACACACACACACACACACACACACACACACACACACACACACACACACACACACACACCAGACACATAACCACATGCTGACAACAATCTTGGCCAAAAAATTGTTTCCTATTCATTGCGACTAAAAAAAGGATTGTTTATCTCTTTGAAAATCCCTTAATATGAACAAAAGCCCCCACATTCACACACTATCCACCAAAGATAATTGTATGCTATTTATTGATATTGTCATACCTTCTTGAAGTGTTCTGATGTCTTTCAAATAAATCTCCTAAGATTTAAAAAATCACACAAGCACACATCTGAAGAAACAGGAAGATCAGAATGCTTGCACGGACGTGTAGACACACACACACACAAAACACACACACACACACACGCACGCACGCACGCACGCATGCACGCACGCACGCACGCACGCACGCACGCACGCACGCACGCACGCACGCACACACACACAAACAGAAAAGCAATCAACCATTGTTTCAAATGAATAATATCGGCCTCTTAATGCCACCATCAAACATAACGTGGAGCTATTCAAATCCTGAAGATGTCAAACCTCAAAGAAAAACAATTCTCCAAGAATAATTCCATGTCATTCTAATCAGTTATCATACGTAAAGGAGAGTGTGGACGTCTCAGAGACACACACTTCTCACATGCACGCACCCACACACACACACACACACACACACACACACACACACACACACACACAACACACACGCACACACACAGAGACACACACACACACACACACACACACACACACACACACACACACACACACACACACACACACTCGAACAAACACCACCACCATCACCGAGACAACCAGAATCCCTTGATCACTGCCTTACGGCCATGCGAACGAAGGGGGGTGTGGGAGGGAGGGCTCCCTATTGTGTGGCCGCACAAACACAGGAGAAGATTATTTCAAAAAGAATTGCTGCTTTAATGACACTACCGACAAAAAAAGTTGTATTTAGGAACACAAACCCACACACACAATTATATACGCAAGCCGACTTTGACACACTCACAAATGAACACCTGCGTTTCCACACAGGAAGTGGCGCCCTTTCCCACCGCCTCCGTCAGCGCTAAGCGACAGATGCCGCCATTTTGACAGGCAGAGTAATGCCACCTCTGCTTTCCCGCCATAACATCACCCCCCTCCCCCCCCCCCCCCCCCCCCCCCTCCTCCCCTTTTGCACATGGACCCCTCCCATCAATCACCATTACGCCACCCACCCTTCCTTCTCCACTACCTCCACACACACGCACACGCACACACACACGCACGCACGCACACACACACACACACACACACACACACACACACACACACACACACACACGTTATTACCCCGGTGTGGTGAAGGCATCTCTGAAATGCCTTCGCACCTTGGTGCATGCTGGAAATATTTCGCCGGGGGGGGTGGGGGGGGGGGGGACGGGTCTATCTCACTCTCTCTGTGTCTGTTTATTTGTCTGTCTGTCCATGCTGCCTGTATCTCTGTGTGTATGAGCCTGTCTATATCTGTCTGCCTATACTGTATGTCAGTCTATGTGTGTTTCTCTGTCTATATATATATTATGTAAGTCTATGTGTCTGTCTCTCGGCCCGTCTATATATCTGTCTGTGTGTCTCTCCGTCTATCTATTTATGTCAGTCTATGCGTCTGCCCCTGTGTCTGTATATGTCTGTCTGTCTCTATATGTCTGTGTATTGATGTCTGTACATACAGCTGACCCATCAGTCATCAGTATTCTTTCTCCATCTCAGCATAGATTCACATTTTTCCACAGAGTAACTTTGACTTTGATAAGTCGACTTCGAATTTCATGGTCGTTGCCTGTTTTTTTAATTTATCGGATTGTGATGTTTCATCTCTCTCATCCTTTGTCATTGCGGTCTAGTCATCAGGCCCTTGTGTTATTATCCAGCTAAAAGAGATGGAGTGTGTGTGTGTGTGTGTGTGTGTGTGTGTGTGTGTGTGTGTGTGTGTGTGTGTGTGTGTGTGTGTGTGTGTGTGTGTGTGTGTGTGTGTGTGTGTGTGTGTGTGTGTGTGTGTGTGTGTGTGTGTGTGTGTGTGTGTGTGTGTGTGTGTGTGTGTGTGTGTGTGTGTGTGTGTGTGTGTGTGTGTGTGTGTGTGTGTGTGTGTGTGTGTGTGTGTGTGTGTGTGTGTGTCTGCGTGGGTTTGTCTGTGTGTGTGTATCGGCCTGTTTATTTCTAAGCATGTGTTTGCATGTATGGCTTTGTCTGTGTTTGGGCCCTATCTTGCATCCGGCGCAATTGACTTTCTTACTGGCACATGTGTCGTTGCTAGTTTGCAACTGGCGCAGAGCGTTCTTTTCCCTCCTGCGTCATGCGTCGGTAAATTAAGGAATGACCTTGCGCCCCAAGGGCCGGTTCAGCGAAAGGAGGAGGCGTGTTCTGGAAACGTTCTTCGCAAACGTTCCCTGGTGCTATTTTGCAGTTTCAGGAATCACTTGCGCCACAAACCAGGAAATACCTGGTTTAAAGTCAGTGGCGCGTTGTTCAAATGCTATTTTAAGGGTGCATGCATAATGTTGCTTGTGCACGTCGCGCATACACTTTGCTTCTCTCATCTACCTAGCCACATATTCTTGGTCAATTATTTAGGAAAGAACAGCTGATGCAGCGGTAATAAGTTGTACTTCTAAATCAATGCATCTGCAAACACCGTACAGCAAACACATTTTCTTGACACAGACATGTACATGCCCATAGCTTTTAGGATTGATGAGTAGTTGATCGTGAGAAAGCATTGTTTTACCGCGAGTGAGTATTAAAAAGAATGAATGAATGTTCGCGCACGTGTGTGTATGTGTAAAATAATTATGTATAAGTAAAATAACGCTCGTGTGTGCATCCAGCTGTTTAAACACACGCAAACTAAACACGTAACGCATAATACAGTCCATGACAATGTATATTAACGGGGGGACACATACTTGTTAGGAATACAAGTTGATAACAATAATGCATACAATACTGATAAGAAGCAATGTTTATAATGTATTGCGTATATCATTAAATAGAACCACAGTTACCACATATTACATGTGTTGTTAAGTTTTCTTTGCCGAAATTTATTTGAGGACTCAGTATTTCTGAAGTTGTAGAAGAAAACCTTCTTCCATGTGTGAATTAGGCCGTAGTATTTGGCCTTAAACTAAGCCATTTGAAGTTTAAAATTCATGTGCATCTGTCTCATCGGAGACTGCAGACGCGCTGTCAAAATATCAACTCGTCAGATTCAAATGCGCTCATGGCACTTAAAGAGGATGGGAGCTGGCACTCTCATCGGTTTGTTGCATGATACGCCCAACCCACACCTACGGGTAATTAGGCTACGTCAAACCAACCCTTTTTAGATTTGCGTCGGGCGCAAGAGTCGTTTTTGCGCCGGTAAAATAGAACCGCCCACAAAGCGACTTGCGCTTGGCCCTTCTCACTTGCGTTTCAGACCGTTAAAATAGGGGCCCTTTGTGTGTGCGTGCATGTGTGTGTGTATCTATATGTTGGCTTGTGTGTGAACGTGTGTTTATGTTTGTGTAATTCTCTGTGTGTGTGAGTGTGTGCATGCTTGTGAGCGTATGTTTCTGCGTTTGGCATCTCTCGTTATAGCACAACAGTATTTGTTTCTTGTCTGCTAAATCTACTGTCGCTTCCATCCAAAGCAACCTCCGTTAATAATGCATTTAGATACACGTTGTTAAAGTGGGGTTAGGGGTATCTTGCTCAAGGGCACGTAGGGGTAGACTGGGGACATCGGAGTTCAATTCCAGAACACTTTGGCTCACACCCACTATCACCATTTGGCCGTTACTAGGTTATGAAACAGATGTCGTTCTCTTGAAGTCAGTTATCAGAATCAGAATCAGAAAGAAGTTGTTTTATTTCATTTTTTATTTTTGCTATGCTGTTTGGTGGGCACTTTTCTTCAAAGTGTCGCACAATGCCGTTTAAGTGTTGCCCCCTGAGCCCTCAGTGGGGGATAGCTTATATTTTTTCTTCCATGCCTCAAACTGACAAAGCAAACAGAACAGCTGAAGGAACACCAAAAAAAAAAACTCCCTAGCTAAAAGCTTTGTTTTTCATCTCGGTCATGAAAAAATATATTTTGGCCTTAAAAAATAAGTGGTGGGGACCGGTAAAAGGCAAGTGTTTTTAAAGACTTAAGAAGCAGCCTGTGCACTAACGACATAATCTCTCAAAATGTGGGAAAATTGTGCATGTACTGGCCTCTCCACATTACCCCCCCTGCAGTATGCAACTACTTATCTAAAATATAATCAATTGATTAGAACAATTAGGTTTTTTGTTCAATCAAAGCGGGACGCTTCGATGCACGTAAAAAAATGTCAAGAATATTCCTGTGCATCGGAGGAAGGGGAACATTTCCTAATGGCTCGACGCAAGGCTACGCTACAGTCTAGCAGGAGAGAGAGAGAGAGTGAGCGCGAGAGCGAGAGAGAGAGAGAGAGAGAGAGAGAGAGAGAGAGAGAGAGAGAGAGAGAGAGAGAGAGAGAGAGAGAGAGAGATGAGAGCGTGAGAGAGAGAGAGAGAGAGAGAGAGAGAGAGAGAGAGAGAGAGAGAGAGAGAGTGCGAGAGAGAGAGAGAGAGAGAGAGAGAGAGAGAGAGAGAGAGAGAGAGAGAGAGAGAGAGAGAGAGAGAGAGAGAGAGAGAGAGAGAGAGAGAGAGAGAGAGAGAGAGAGAGAGGCCTGGAGGTCTTCTGATTGGCAGCAGTCATTATTGACATCAGTCATCGTTTGCCTCCACACATTAGGGTCGTTATGGCGATAATGCACCCTTGCGGTCCAAGGTCAACGATGTATAGAATCATGATAATCATTTTAGAATCCAAATGACATGGCTAATCACCAGTGTGTGTGTGTGTGTGTGTGTGTGTGTGTGTGTGTGCGTGTGCGTTATGTATTGATGTGTTTGCATGCGTGTGTGTGTCTGTTTTGTATTGATGTGTTTGTATGTGTGTGTGTTTTGTATTGATTTGATTGTGTGTGTTTGAGTGTTGTATTGTTGTGTGTGTGTGTTGTAATTAAGTGCGTTTGTGTGCATGGGAGGGCATGCTTTGCAAACTGTTCAACTTTGACCGATTAATCTTTGAAGTTGTAGGGGGTCTGGTCGGTGTTAATATGATTGAGCAAATTGGATCCCCTACATTATGGTCCTAACTTCCACAAGTTTAATGTTGTTATGATTTCATTAGCCGGCTTGTTTCTCCCAAGCTTGTTAGGGGAACAAGGAGCTGTATAGGACACACACACACACACACACACACACACACACACACACACACACACACACACACACACACACACACACACACACACACACACACACACACACACACACACACACACACACACACACACACAGCAGAAGCATCGCTCTGCGGGCTAATTTTAGCTTTCAGAAGTCTTTACGGCCGTCGTCATTGAGAAAGAAAAAAGTTTGAATGGCCTCATTGTCTTCTCCCCTGACCGAACGCATCAACTAGATGGATGCTGAGTAGCTCTTCCACAGCTATCCTGTTAGCGAGCTGCCTTGGATTGTTCACCTTCAGCATAGGCCGTTCTCTGAAGGAGGCCATTATAGTCGTTAGCATGTGCAGATTTTCATAAAAAATAAATAAGGAATCATGGTGGGGAAGGGAGATGCCAACCAAATGATGAGATTACATTCATTACATTGAATGTTGGGATTGTGAGTAAAACAAATCTGCATATTTGAAAACAGCTTGGCACATGCACAACTCTAAAACAAATAGTATTTATTGAATACTGTTGATTCAAATGCAGTTCAAAAAGCAATTATTCATCGAATAGGGGATTGTTTAGGCATGAATCTTATCCTAATGTTTAAATAGGAGCGAAAAAACGACAGCTTTTCCACCACATTTACTCTTAGCGTCATAAACACAACCATGATTATGTTTGACTGGTCCTCTCAAAACAGCAGCAGACAAATGCTAGTTTGTGTGAGGCAGAATTAATGTAGCACATCACCGCTAACAGTAAGCTTCTAAATAGCGTGGTGCTCAACTGCTGGTATTTACAATTTCCCTGTTTAGTCAAGCCGACACGACTCTTAATGGATAGGCCTATTGCTATTAAACCGCCTCTTGTAGTTAGGCATCTTAAGACGTTGACTCTTGTCTAGGAGTCAAAAACTCAGACTAGACCACCTTGAGTTAGCATTAAAGTTATTTTAATTTCTCCCTAAAATAATTGAAATGGGTGATATTTTGCCAACAGATGTGATATGATTAGCCATGAGAAGCGATGGAAAATCTGTGTTTTTCCTTTGTTTTAATGACATCACAAGTTGAAGAGCTATAGATGTACGCTCGATAGATCAGTCTACCAGCCTAACAAGTGGACTGTATCAGATGTGGCTCATCTATCCATTATACATGGATATCCTGAAGGTTAAACGTGTGATGTGCAACAGCCGTGTTCACCCAAGGCCAAGAAAACAAGCTTTGGGTAAAAGCAGCCTTCAAACGGTTTATTCTGAATTCAACTTCGAAATAACGCTGAGGTGAAAAGAATCCGCAAAATCATTCTGCGTCGACTCTGTTGTTTGTGCTATCCCTCAACGGCAGTGTGAGGCATATGGGACACATTTGGGTTCCAGGGTGTATTCATACATACAGTATATTTCTTTCCCAACCAACACTTGAACAGCGCTATAAATGCTTGCAGCTGAGAAATGTCTCACGCTATAGAAGTTCACAGTTGCCATCGCTATGTTTTACCTGCTTGTCAAGCTAACTGCGATTCTACATCAGCCATCGCCTCAGAAACCGTACTTTGAAACGTACCCTTGGTTTTCTGTTTGATACATATCGATTTTATTCCACATCCAAGCTCCACTGTGTATTTCTTGGTTTGTTTGTATGTTGTTGTATGTTACTGTGGTTCTCTGCTTGCAAGCTGCTCGCAGCTAATTGCCCCCTGAGGGATTAGTAGAGTTGTTTTGAATTTGAAAAACTGCTATGAAGATTAACCCAGGGGAAGAAATGTTCGGGAAAGTATTCTGAATGCCTGGTGAGAAAGTACACTGTGCATAGTTTAATGTAAATGTCCTGCGAAAGCAATACATGGAAATGAGCAAACAAAAATGAACCAATAACGAAAAAATATGAACCATAATTCATGCCCTGTAGGACTGTTCATTTATACTGTACTTTTGATATACACTATTTTGCATCTCATGGATGATTCGCAGAGGACTCCCTACGTTGTTTATCCTCCACTTAGTTTACATAAAACGTACAAAAGCAAAATTACACCAGAATTTTTTTTTTTTTAATTGAATTAGGGAGAGCGAAACTGAAAACCCAGAGCACTAGCTCTCAGTCTGTAGGAAGTTCAATCGTCACTGAGGGCTTTGCATCGGTGCTTCAACAGTCTCTCTCTCTCTCTCTCTCTCTCTCTCTCTCTCTCTCTCTCTCTCTCTCTCTCTCTCTCTCTCTCTCTCTCTCTCTCTCTCTCTCTCTCTCTCTTCTCTCTCTCTCTCTCTCTCTCTCTCTCTCTCTCTCTCTCTCTCTCTCTCTCTCTCTCTCTCTCTCTCTCTCTCTCTCTCTCTTCATCTTCATCTCTCTGTCTCTCTTCTCTCTGTCTCTCTCCTCTCTCTCTCTCTCTCTCTCTCTCTCTCTCTCATGGCTAATAAGAGCTCTGTGCATGTTTGTGTCCCCTGTGAAGCAGAAAGCCGACTGTCCTTAGCGCCTTGCATAGTGTAATAACATAACCCTGCTGTTGTCTTGGCTCTCCTGCCCCATGATGTGAGGTCCATTGCTACTCAGGGGCGTCGATTACGCCGGGGACGCGTCCCCACCAGATTTCGTCAAGCTTCATTTTGTCCCCACCACTTTTAAAAAAAAGAAAGCATCGAGTTGAATTACTATGGATTATTACACGGGTCTTCTCAATGCTGTGCAACGCTACGTTCCATTGCATGGGCTCTTCAAAACATCCGGCGGTGAATTATATTTGATAATTCACCATTGCTAAGTATAATTGACCGCCGTCATGGAAAACAAAGGACTTTTTGCCTATAATGACGTCTCTGGTATTACTCCTCAAGTAGTCCGGTAACTTTTCAAACCACAGCGTCTTCGGTTGCTAAGCGACGTCAACGTCTTTGGCGGACTATTTCTCTGCTGATCAACCCTACGAATGCTGGTAACAAATAAATTGTAAAAAGATACCATGTGAAGTAGGCTATTTTTTTCGTTTTGGCACGTAGCCGTGTAATAAACGGGATAATGTATAGAACGTCGCCGGTCATTATCGAAATTAAGCCCCTTCAGTGGGCACTGGGCAGCATTAAGACACCTTCGCTGCGCGTCGGGGTCCTGTTGGCCCTGTCGGGGCTTATTTTCCCGATAATGACCGGCATTCTGCACATTATCCCTTACTTATTACACGGCTCTTCCCAATGCTGTAGACTGCTCCATTCACCTGCATGGACCTTCCTAACGTTCAGCTGTCAATTATTTGTGTTATACGGTTCTTCTCAATACAGTTGAATACTCACTTCCACCATATTGACCGCTGTCAAGGAAAGTGTTTTTTGCCTCTGATTCCCGTCATCGGTATCCCTCCGCCGTCCGGTAACTTATCAACCCCAGCGCATTCTGCTGATCAACGCAACGAATGATAACAAATACATTGGAAAAATACACACTTTGTGAAGTTATTTTTTCGATTTGGCAAGTAGCCATTACAAATAATACCAATACTCTTTGGCTGGGATGATGAGGCATCAGACAATCAAGTCATTTTAGCCTGAATACATAGGTAAAAAGCACCAGAGCAGGTTGCTAGTAGGCCTACCATGGACAGTATCGATAACCTGTTGAACTAAATGGATGTGGTAGGCTACACCACGGGATGCATCTGCAGACCACCGCCACATAAATAAAGGTAAGACGCGATATTTATTGCCTAAGATTTGCTGGTGCTGTGGCGAGATCTTTTGTGTTGTTTGTATTCAAGTGGTCGGCTGTTTTAACTTGCAATTGAGGTGTCAGTTCTTTGCTGATTCAAGTGGTCGGCTGTTTTAACTTGCAATTGAGGTGTCAGTCTCTTGCTGACACAAAGTGACTTGCGGTCATTCTTGCTTTGCTTGAATTCTGTAATACCGGTAATTGTGGGGGGGAGTGCATGCGCTAGTTTTGATGGAATGCGTGTTGTGAATTGAGAACAGCTAGCTCATGATACAGCGTTCAGCTGTGCAACAATTTTAATTTTTTGTAGTGCTGTGTGTAGCCACACGTTTGGCCCTTCTGAACTTAAACACGCAGTTAATTTCCTTTCCTAGCTCCTCTTTGTTATGTTGTTAGCTAGCCATATCATGTCACGTTTGTCCAAACCATTGGACTAGCGACCACGATCGGCAGGCAGGAACATAGTGGGTCATATGTCCGATAATTGCTCTTTGGAATACGTTCTTCAATTAAACCTGCCAGCAAACGAAATTTTCGATTTTGTATACATTTTATTCCTTAGTAATTAGGGTATCCCGTCTTTCAGAACCTTTCATTACCGGCACTAAAGAGAGAAAAAAAGAGTGCATCCTCATTGTACCCAGCACTTCTGAACATGTACTTCCGAATGAGTCTGTCCCCAGCACATTTCAAACCAAACTGACGCCCAAGTTGCTACTCACCACCTAGCTAGCTCCCACACTCCACCTAGGTGCCTCAAACCGAGATCCTGCAGACCAAAAAAAGACGGTTTATTGTAAGGTTTGCCATTACAAACCTTACAATAATTAAAAAGAGCTGGTGCTCCATGTTGCCATGCAGGACATCTCTTCCTGAGCGTGTGTGGATGACGGCTGGTTTCACCTGTTACACACTGGCTGGGTGAGGCTGGGTGAGGCTGAACTGGTGTGCTGTGCAGCCCTAGTCTGACTCAGGCTGGGTGTGGCTGCTCAAACCAGCCATCACACACACACACACACACACACACACACACACACACACACACACACACACACACACACACACACACACTTCACATTAGTTTGTCTCGCACTTTTGAAGGTGTTCTCTGGCCTGTTGAATCTCTATTCTCTTGTGCTGTTTTCTACTTCATGGTCTAACGATGGACTCCTGCACCATCACATAATAAAGGGAGTCAAACAGAAATACATTTTTAATCATTTACATTTACATT
>OLKM01001541.1:104519-117019 GCA_900291075.1 Melanogrammus aeglefinus
GTGTGTGTGTGTGTGAGGCTAGAGCAAAGTTCCGAATTTCCTTTGAAAACACATGAAACCTCTCCATCTATGAATATTTAAAACCAGAAACGTCACCTCAGTAATCTCGCTGAGTCAGTCTCAAACAGTCCCCATTCGTGCTGGTTCTGTCTGACCGGTTCGGACGTAGCGGTAGTCGGACCAGCCGTCGGCGCTCTAAAAGCCTTTTGGTGTTTTCCGCTGTTGTTTACTTTGAGCCGATGCCCTCGCAGCGGGACGTTATGGTCCACATTCGGCGGGGCGAGGAGGTACAGGAGGGCTCAAGGTAGTGGCCATGTCCTGTGGCGTCCCCCCTCGACAGAACGGCTCTGGCGAACCCTGCAAAATACTCCTGGAGGGGGGCTGGCCCGCCTCCTCTGACACGGGGCACATGAGCATTTAGGTCCACACTCTGGAGGTCGTTAAGGCTGGCCGTGCAACGGTGTCCTGTGGTGTCTCCCTTAAGAACTGCGATTTTCGACCCTGCAACACGCCACTTTGCAGGGCGGCAAGCAACAGCGGTTTTATATCGGATAGCCGGCAGGGCAAGACAGCCAACACAGGTGGTAAACGCGCGTCAAAATCCTGTCTGACTTTGACGCGGCTGTCAAAACCGGTGTTTGTTTGAGATCCCCCCCCCGGTCTAGTGGTTAGTGGAGTTCCTCTCCCAGCACAGCAGAAGGGTTGTGTGTTTGAACCCCGGTTTCCACAGTCTACCTGTAGGCATCCTTGAGCGAGATACTCTCAGCCCCCACCTCGCCTCCCTCCTGCTTGATGATGACCGGCATCCGAATTCATTGGAAGTCGCTTTACGGAAGGCTCTGCTGATTATTAACAGGATGAAGAAGAAGGGAGAGCCTGGGTTGGAATGCGTTTGGAGATATTAGATATTCAGTTCCTTCCTTCCATTCTCCTTCCTGTCCTTCCTTCAAAATTTTGCTGAAGAAAGAATGTCTTAAGTACACAAAGAGCAGGTGTGGGTTCGATAAGGCAGTCCTGTCGGACTTCAAGTGCAAAACCTTGCATGTGTATGAGTTTGTCTTTGTGTGTGTGCCTTTTTAGACCTTTGCTATTTCATATTTCCTTCACACATAGCACATACTTTTATTTTGGGGCTAATTCCTTTTTTTCACTTTTGCCAGGGCCACACACCGTCTCTTACAATGACTTACACCCATTTATTTTGTATTAGAACTGTTTCGAACTATTTCATATTTAATTTACACAAAGTGCATGCTTTTATTTTGAAGTCAAATTCCTTTCATACTTTCGCCAGGGCCTTGTCCAAACACCGCCGCTTACAACGACCTCAACCTAATTGCTCTCATATTATAATTGTTTAGAACTATTTAATATTTCATTCACGCACGCTTTTATTTTGGAGTAAGATTCCAGTGCATTCTGATACGGGTCGTTAAGGAGCAGTGAAGAGGTTCAGACGAACTCGCTTAATTGCCATTCACCACTCGGCGATGGACATTGGGAACCGGATGAAATCATTCATAATCACTTCAGCGTTCTCCATGTCAAGGTCCAGTCCCCCCCGTAAGAGCGGGGCCCTTTGGCTGCCAGGGGCCGGGGTGAAAAGCATCGCGAGCATATTAACGTCTGAATAAATTAGGGCTACGAGGCAAGAGCGTCGCTGTGGTGTTTCTAATGGTTAGTCAAGCACCAGTCAGCCTTTTGGCTCGTCTTCATCAGCATGCACTGTTAGAAAAATGATATGGACTCAAGGTTGAATGGCTATGGTGGGGTGTATTAGTGGTGCATTTATCTTTGTGTTGTTTGATTAGTGAATCCACAGATCACATTACACATTACATTTTATGTTTTGCAGAGTAACCTTACTATTTTGAAGGAGCTTTTTGTAGTCTCAATCTTTTTTTCATACTAGTGTACCCCCTCTAAGATATTTTTTCAGCTGAGTATCCCCTTCACTGGCACAAACCACTTTTGGCAGATTTTCTTTTTATACTGCAACCGTTCTTAGTACCCCCTGCAGTACTCCAATGTACCCCTAGGATAATGCATAGCCCTATGGAGAACCACTGGTCTAGACAATGCTATTTTTGCTATAAACCCTTTGACCTTTCCCTTCACCTGGGCTTCCCAGTCCATCCTCCCACCAGTAACTCCCATTATGCACCAGTTCACTTCCTTTTTTGCCTGGCCGTTTCTTTGTTTGTCATGTCCCTTTTGTCTTTGTAGCCCCCAAGTTGTGAGATATTTTCTGCTGGTTCCTGTTACTGGGATTTTTAAGTTTCTTCATTAAATGACTTTTTGGTTCCAGTTCCCCAGTACTCGTCTGCACTTGGATCTAGTCGTGATGTTGGATACACAGTGTAGCCGGAGATGTTTCACAACCTCAAGATGAATTTAGTTTCATTTTGGCTCACCGCCCTATCCTTGAAATCGTTGTCATGGCGACGCTAACTGGCGAAGAGGGCTCTAATCATCTCGCACTCGACATTCACATCCATGACGATAATATGGAAATGAAATTGAAGTCGTTGATGTTTTTATGTGTCTCCACCCACATCCTCAAAATGCTATTTATATCACACCATCACTCCATTAATTTACATCCATTCTTATTTAAAAAAGCCTTTCACAGCAAACATGAAATGGTGAAGTGTATTTCTGCAGAGTGTGCTGGCTGGAGAGGTCGGAGAATTGAGTCCAACAAAGCTTCCACAAACAACGGGAGCGTTTCTACAGTGAGGTCGAGACCTTCAATAAAATAGGTCAGCTTCGATGTTGCTTTTGACTTTTCAACAATTTACTTACACATTTTTAAATATATATTTCTATATATATATATATATATATATTATATTCGTAACATGTATTTTTTGCCGTTTTGTATCCAATACTGAGAGTGAATGCAAAATGTCCGCACATCTGTGGGGATGACTACATGACATTTGCATGACCCTGAGAGCACTCACGCTGTTTGAAGTCCAAATGACAACCGGGATATTTACCCCCAAGAAAAGCTCTTTGCACACATACCTACACACACACACACTCACCCACATCTACACATAACCTATCCAAACCCAAAACTCCCTCTCATGAAAACTCACAGAGTTTATTTTCAGTTTCCGAGTTCAAAGGCAATTGAGAACTTTTTTTTTTCTCTCTCTCTCTCTCTCTCTCTCTCTCTCTCTCTCTCTCTCTCTCTCTCTCTCTCTCTCTCTCTCTCTCTCTCTCTCTCTCTCTCTCTCTCTCTCTCTCTCTCTCTCTCTCTCTCTCTCTCTCTCTCTCTCTCTCTCTCTCTCTCTCTCTCTCTCTCTGCTGGCATATATATACATATATCTATACATGCTTTCATCCGGTGTCTGTGGTCTGTATTTCTCTGTACTTACAGCAGTAGCCAAATTGATGTTTGAGGTGCAAAGTGTTCCTTTTGAGGGCAGCCTCAGTATATCGTTGTGTGAGTATGGTATCCACTGTCTGAGTCTAGGCAATAAGAGCAGCATCATTTCCCCAAGTGCTCTGCAAAAAAATAATTCTCCGGAAATAAAAGTCTGGAAAATGCCCATTGCTCATCCCAAGCCTGAAAAAAATATGTTTTTTGGCGGCATTTTGGACATCGGGACATCAGTTTTTATTCTTTCTGGTTATGTTTGGGAGATAGACAATAAATATAATTATTGTACTTTGTTTAAAGATCTCCTATTATGGCCTTTTTCCACTGCCAAAATAGTCCCGACTCTACTCTGTGCGGTTAGTGCAGCCCTACACTACACGGCACGATACCAGTAAATTTTCGCTTTTCCACACAAAACCGTGGCCTGGAACTGGGCGGAGTCGGAGGGCGAAGTCAGAGGTGTTCAGGCGTGACGTCAGCTTCAGGCGACTAGAAAGTGCCATGCCGCGGTCAGAAAAAAGTAAACAACGATGGAAGCACTGGACGACATCGCGAATCGACCAAGGGTTGGTTCTTCTTCTCATGTCTTCCATTTTTCTTATCGTTTTGTCGTTGTTGCTCTCGCAGTTGTGTTTTCATACATGACGGGTGAATGTTTAAAGACCCCGCGCTTCGTC
The DNA here is from genome assembly GCA_900291075.1 of Melanogrammus aeglefinus. Classification (NCBI taxonomy): domain Eukaryota; kingdom Metazoa; phylum Chordata; class Actinopteri; order Gadiformes; family Gadidae; genus Melanogrammus; species Melanogrammus aeglefinus. Next base: position 108,588 of record OLKM01001541.1, read on the forward strand.
GCACATATGACGTCATTTCATCTAACCAATCAGTGGACAGCACTGTTCACGTGACATTTAGGCCCCCGACTCGTACCGGTTAGACCTACCTCTGAAACAGGTACGAACAGGTACTGAAAACCGTAACGGGTCCCGCCTCCAACCCGCAGTGGAAAAGCTCTCAAATCAGGGTAGAGTCGTGCAGAGCCGTGTCGTACCGTTGCGAAAACGCGCAGTGGAAAAGGGGCATTATACCACTTTTCTGGTCTTAATTTCTTATTAATGACTCCTATAGAGCAACAGGCAGGGAATACGTCTAAATGTATTTAAGTCATTATTTCACACTTTAGTATGGTTTAGTATGGTTAAACATGACTATAAATCAGTATAACAACTTTATAAGTCATTAAAGTCGAAAAAGCATAATGGGATTGCTTGATTCTGATTGGCTGGGAGGAGGGCATTTACCCGGTAGAATGCCCACTGACTTGTCGGAATTACTTGCTGCTGACTGAGCACAGCGTCATCAAATAGTAGATCAATACGCCACTTGTATTTTTTGGAATACTTAAATCTGATTGGCTGCAGGATGTCCATTAATGCCTGATATATGGACACCTACTAAGTAGTTCCAGTCAAATTGTCTGTTCAGCTTTCAAAACCAGTGCTGGTCAATTGTGAAAATACATTAAACTGAAATCAGAAAATACGGTTATATGCGATAGACCCTATAGTTTATGTGGTATAAAGGCTGGAACAAATTTCGAATTATAAATATTAACAATCCATAATGTTAGCTCTCTGGCTCATAGCTGAGCGGACTAGAATACCTCCCGTTGCCAAGTCATAGCAAAGGGCCAACCTGTTCACTCAAGGAGTGAACAGCGTTTCCGTTGCATAAGAACCTTACCGGAGGGTAATGATTGTTCCAGGTATTAGTCAAACCCTCAGGCGTTACCAGGGAAACTAAATAATGGCTGGTGAAAAGCTTTATATTTGGATTGTAAAACGCATGAAAATATAAATGAATGGTCTTAATTTCTTTTCATTGGCAAGTGACCATGGTATAAGCAGCATAATGCCCATTTGTGGTGTCCAAACATGTTTAATCAATCTTAATTAAAGTGGACTACTTTTTGAGGGAGATGAACCCAAACAGAGAATACATTTGATAAGCATGCAATACCAAGAAGAAGCATAATTGTTAAAGTATTTGAATTGTTTTATTATGTTGGCAAGCATAATAAAACGGCTGGTGTAAGGTTACCGTCCACAAGCCGGGTATATCAAACTGTTTATTGCCTTGCCTCTCGGTGATTATCCCTTACATAACTACTTTCAGTTTCAGCTTGAGAGTTGGGGTGACGTTCTGTATTTACATATCAGATCCAAGTAGAATAATTTTTTACATATATGTGATCGAACACCAAACAAACATATTTATCCAAAAAGTAAAAGAAATTAGTGAAGTGTGTCCAATGAAATCTGGTCAGAACTCGTTCTTTATTCTCAGAAATCATTTGATCACATCTCATTGATTGTAAAACAGCTATCGAACTGTTGGAAAACACAGGGTTCCCTAACTACTATAACTCATTAATCTATTAGTTCTATCACTAACAGCACTAAATATATCACTAATTATCCCTGTAATCATGGAATCGTTTGAATCGGCGTTGGCATCAACTTTGAAAGAATTAAACTTGTCATTTTCTTTAAAAGTTGAGCAAGAAACGGCGCTGAAGTCATTCATTTCGTTCAGCTCTGACTACGTCATCCTGCTCTTTGCTCTAATTGGTCGTAGCGTTACCCTATTGCGTGCAGAGGCAGTTTGAAAGACAGCCTTCATCCCGCCCCCTGGATTGAGCCGAGGTCTACCGGTCGTTGCCAGACTATACATTTTAATGATATAGTCTGGCTTGTCAGGCTAGAAAAAAATCAAATTTTCCTAAAAGGCTAAACAAAGTGGTTGCCTTCACTTCATGATGAGTGTATGCCAGTTCAACGCACCATTTTTGGATTTGACCATATCTTGCACATTTTCTCATCCTTTAAAACACTTTGAGACGTGGTTTTAATAATGTGCTTCCATATAAGCGCTTGGCATTTTAAAGCCAACTAAGGCAGGTCTTTCCTTGACACTGTAATGTCACTCAAAGGACCTGCTTGTGGTAGAATGCTTCTACCACAAGCCCCTTATTATACCCTGAGTGGACCCATTTATTAGAAAGTGCTACTCTTGTGCCAACTCTCCAAGTTCTCGACGATGAGGTGTATTTGCTCAAAGCACAAAAGAAAGAATAAAATTAGAAAAAGTGTCGCTAGACTCGGATAATGACAAACCAGTCTGTTACTATGACAAAACATGTGAATACATTAAGTGAGCAAGTGAGTCAGCCCGGAAGACGAAATTCATTGTTCACAACAGCATTGTGAGAGGTAAAAGGGAGAGGAGGAAAGAAATGAATACATGAATAAATTAGAATAAATATGAAGAAATGGCTTAAATAGAGCCTCAAAATATCAGCAGAGTACAATATCAATTATCTGGTTAAACTATAACAGAACTTTTATTCATAATTGCAATTAACGTGACACGGGCCCTTTTACTTTGAAATGTTTGTCTCATTCCTGTCATGATGTGTGTGCTGGAACACAGCGTCCTTGGAGAAGCACCCATGGGTGACTTGCGGTCCACCCCCCCCCCCACACACACACACACACACACACACACACACACACACACACACACACACACACACACACACACACACACACACACAACACACACACCACACACGACACACACACACACAACACACACACAGGGGACAGATAGATGAAAGATGCTTCTCTCTGCCCCTAGTCCACTGAGCAACAAACCACAACGATTCCTCAAGTGCAGAGCATTCGGCTGCAAGTGGAAGTGTGTGTCTGTGTGTGTGTGTGTATCCTATGTGATGTGTTTGTGTGGCTAATGTGCTAATATTATGTGTTTGTGGTGTGTGTGTGTGTGTGTGTGTGTGTGTGTGTGTGTGTGTGTGTGTGTGTGTGTGTGTGTGTGTGTGTGTGTGTGTGTGTGTGTGTGTGTGTGTGTGTGTGTGTGTGTGTGTGTTTTTGTGTGCTAACACAATCAAGGCACAAAGAACGCTGAATATAATATTATTATTAATAAATACATTCTCATACACATACCTTTCATTTGTTTTGTTTTTTGGGTGGGGTTACCCACTTTCCCATTGATTTGAATAATTCTTTATAATCACCATAATCAGTTTGTGAAGCACTTTGTGCGTCCGTTTGTTGTCATTGGGTTGCCGGGCAAATGAAGGCCATTATTACCACGGTTAGCATAATTATTCAAGAACAATCACCAATCTCAACACGGAGCTAAAAAGGATCAGATCTTAACCACGAGGTCACCACTGTCATCATAGCCCACGCCTTTGCTGACCATCGCTTCGGAAATCCAACTCTGGGAAATGGAAGCCATGCACCTGCAAAGAACAAACACCTACGGTAAGTGCCCTTTCCGAACCTCCTGTCTGTTGAACCTTCCTCCGCCACGTCTCCGTCGACTAGCCTAACATTCAAACAGAATCCCCTACCTCCTCCTGGTATTTGCACACCTCCGACTGTGTGTATATGGGGGGGGGGGGGGGGGGGGGGGGCGGTGTTGGAGGTGATTGGGGAGTGTGGGCGGTGATCTACTTAGATCTACTTGGTCCGAGTCCCAAGTATGACAGATAAGCTGCATGAAATATCACCCCCACCCCCAAGACCCTGAGTTCTCCTGCGTCTGGATCGTGGGTCTGCCTGGAGGTCCTGGGCCGCGGCACTAGGGTGTTCAGCACCGTAGCTGTTGAGTCCTCGAAACGACCGGCTTGCTTTGGGTGACAATTGATCAAAAGTGTTGCGCTTTGACCGGAGGGGGGGGGATGAGTGGCGTCGCAGGACACGGCAATCAAATCCTCATTTACATAGTTGGGTGGAACGCTGTACTTTGATATTTATTAAGGCCGTTTATTTTTTTATTTTTTTTTAAGGTTTTCGAAATGCTTGAAAAGATTGTTCATCCTTATTTCAACTTTTATGAATTTTAAAAACGTATGTGATGTCTTGGGTGAATGTGTGTGTCCTGAAATGCACATGTTTGTGTGTGTGTGTGTGTGTGTGTGTGTGTGTGTGTGTGTGTGTGTGTGTGTGTGTGTGTGTGTGTGTGTGTGTGTGTGTGTGTGTGTGTGTGTGTGTGTTTGTCCTCAAGTGTGTGTGTGTGTATGTTTTTCTGTACGCCTGTGTGTGTGTGTGTGTGTAGGTGTATGTGTAGGTGTAGGTGTATTTGTATGTGTGTATGTTTCCTCAAATGTAAGTGTTTGTGTGCATGTGTGAGAGGGTGTGTGTGCGTGTGTCAGGAGCCTTGCAGGGTCGTATCCCGACACGCGCCCCCACATCACCGTCACACACTCCGCGTCCCGGAGGGGCACGCAAACAGATCTGGTATCTCCAGCCTTAAATGGACCACACACACACACACACACATACACATTCACACAGACACACAGACACAGACACACACACACACACACACACACACACACACACACACACACACACACACACACACACACACACACACACACACACACACACACACACACACACACGTTAACACACACACACACACACACACACACAGGCTTACACACCCACATGCTCACACTTGAGGTGATAGACACATACACAAAGACAAACACGCATACTTACACTTGAGGAAACCCACACACAGGCAAACACACACAGAGGAACACACACCCGAGCCGAAGCGATGAGCACGAGCCTGACGGTAGATACATTTTACAAAAACCTTGCTTGAGGAGATAGAAGAGACAGAGGGCTGGAGAATGATTGAGTGAGTGTGAGGAAGAGAGAGAGAGGGAGAGAGAGAGAATGATAAATGAAGTCTCCAGAAAGGAGAGAGATCTGTGGTTAGTGCACCAGCAGCGGGAGAGGGCATGACAGTAATGGAGGGGAGGGGAGGGAGTGGGGGAGGGAGGGAGGGAGGGGAAGAGATTTTTAATCAGAGCAGATTTCCGAACCGAAGAACTCTTTCATTTTTTTGTGGGGACTTTTTTCACCCTGTGCGTACAAATCAGGAACCAAACCGAAAAATGGTAATCATGATTGTGTAAACAGTTTATTCATACAGAGCTTTACTAGAAACTTTACTGCAAGAGAAAATACAGGAATAAAAACCAAACGCATGTGTAAATAAAAGGTTAAACCAAAACTTTATGGGGGGAGGGGGGGTGTAAGGTGACTCATCATTTTCTCCGGGGACAATGCCTCGATACACATTCAATGCAAGCTGTTGTTTTTACGTCTCTACGACTTGAAGAAAAAAAAAAAGACGCCCCTAAAACACGACGGTAGGCAGAAAAAAGTTTGGCGTCATTCTTCAAAGAAAGCCCCCCGCCCCCCCCCCCAGCTCACAACAAAAGCAAATTCTGTTTTAAGTCTCTCATGTCTTTACTTTGTATTTCTGAAGTCTGGATTTGGGATTCATTTAGTGAGTGGGGGGGGCGTCCCACCCACCGTGCTGACTGCGAGAAACAGGCCAAATAAATTTACGATTATGGTCCGACCCAAACTATAAATTTGTCTATCCCCCCCTCCCTCCCAACCTGAGAACTATGACATTGAGCATAAGATAAGCTTATATAAGTGTGTTCTTTTCATCATAATCATGGTCCTTTGTAAATAAATATATAGCAGAGAGAAAGGCAGGGAAAAGTTATACATTTCCTTTTATTAATACATTTGTTTTTATTTCTGTAGTACATCTTGTTGTTAAGTGTCTAGAAAACCTCCATATAAATAAAACCCATTTATAATTTTGATTGTGATTATTATTCATGTTGTTGTTCATGTTGGTACACATAAGTGAAAAAATACACGTGTGTATTTTTGATCAGGACAACATGGTGCGTAATCAAACCCAGGCTCTTTGCTGACCATGTTCGCTTCTGTCTCGGGATTGTGTCCTTCATCTATCCGACCGGCCTTGTATCGTCCACACCATCGCTCAGACTTCACAAGTTTCTGTTATTTCATTCTGGTGTCAGGCCTTGCGTCGTGAAGTTTGAAGGGTTTGAAAAGCTCTCCTTTGAGAGGTTATTAACATTAAGTACACAGAACCGCCACCACTGATAGAAGTACCACATGAGGACAAGCATTGAACCGGCTAATTATGCTGACGTGAAAATAATCCAAACTAAGAAAAGCAGTACCGTTTTTGTGTATTCTTCTACATGTCTATACTATATGTAGCGTAATTTTTCTATTCGGCTTTCGCTCTCTCATTAGATTGCTTTGTGGTTCTCTTTTCTCTTTGGGTTGCTTTCTGTTTGTTAGCTGTCCGTCATTGTTCGTGGAGCCAAAAAATCCCTTGGGAACGTTAGAATTGAGAACATTGGTATCAAGCCTGCGTCTAATAGGTTATACCGAAAGGTGTCGATATTCTCCAGCAGAGGGTAACACATCGTTAGTTAGATGCTTCCTCGGGTCTCCCTCACTTTCTCCTGGTACACGAGGAAGCTAGCATGGCTGACCAACATGCTTACCTTTTGCTCCAAGGTTAAGGTAGGGTGAGGTGCCTTGCTCAAGGAAGCCTACATGTAGAATGTGGTCAATGGAGTTGGAACCAAAAACCTTGGAACTGGGCGTCGAATCGTCTTAAGGACAGCTGTAATCCAAAATAAATGTAAAGATACGCATACATTTGCATTATGTTCATGCAAATGCCTGAACATAACATAGCAGATGGTTTAATCCAAAGTGACTTACAATAAGTGCATTTGTCATTAGAAAGAGAAACAACAATATATTTATGTTGGTATTGTAAGAATGTTCATAGAAACAAGCACTAAAGATTCGCTAATAATTTGCCATATACAACAAAGATAGCCAGTATGAGTAAAATTTCTAACTGCAAGGACGTACAACCAACAATAAGTGTGCACATGAATACACTGTTATGTGTCAATGACGAGGAGAATACAGAGCTATAGCGGACGTGAACCGTATTATAAAGGTCATTCAATAAATGCATTCGATCCAGGGTTGCGCAGAACCATGTGATCACTACGGCGCCTGACAGTTGGCCAAAAAAAGAAAGGAGAAACAGCCAGTGGTTTCACGGCGAGGAGGTTTTACTACTTTATGTCATCTGCTAAAGTTAACCTAAGTGTGAACCTGAGTGTTTCTGGGATGGAGCCCTGAGGGATGCCCACTGGGGGACAACATTGAGGCAACCCTTTGTACGAGTGTGTGTGTGTGTGTGTGTGTGTGTGTGTGTGTGTGTGTGTGTGTGTGTGTGTGTGTGTGTGTGTGTGTGTGTGTGTGGTGTGTGTGTGTGTGTGTGTGTGTGTGTGTGTGTGTGTGTGTGTGTGTGTGTGTGTGTGTGTGTGTGGAAGGTTGTCAGCATCAAAACATTGACATTATGTTGCAACGCCGAAAGGGGGGCAGCTTTCAGGAGACCTGACGAGAACTCTGTGATACTTTAACTTCAAAATGGCACTTAATGTACACACTTATTGTATTTTGTACGTCCTGGTACTTAATGTGCACACTTATTGTATATTCTACATCCCTGCACTTAATGTGCACACTGATTGTATGTTGTACGTCCTGGCACTTAATGTACACACTCATTGTATATTTTACGTCCACTTACAAATAGTACTTAACATCATGTAGCATCTTACCCTAGCTATCTGTTGTATAGGGGAAATGGGTTAAACTAGTGAATGTTAGTGCTTTGCACTTGGCTCTATGAACATCCTTACTGTACCCACAGATATATTGTTGTTTCTCCTTCTTCTGACAATTGTATTTACTGTGAGTCGCTCTGGATAAAAGCGACTGCTAAATGCCCTTAAAGTTAACCTTAATTGAAATTTAAGGTGTTTTGTACAAACAAACGTCGACTTCATCCTTCAGAACTGCAATATAATGTAAAAATACATGTTCTGTGTTGGCCTGCATGCATAGGTAGCAAAACTACAATTAGCAAGAATAATGAGCACAAAAGCAAAGACAATCATGAACAACAAGGAACAATGTGCGGAACAGTTCTTCTATTATTTGTATATTTGTATGTTATATAAGTATATTTTATTGTCTATCAATGCGCCCGTGTGTCCTCCGTTGCTAGGGCCGTCGTCTCTGTTGCCCGGTCGATGGGAGATGCTGATTCCCACGCCCCCCCCCCAGGCTAATTAATTAAAGCAGCGTGCGCGGCTAGCACTACAGCGCTAGCCCATCGATAGCGCGCGACTTTCATCGGCGAGCTCAGGGGTGAAGGTAATGAAAGGACAATGCAGGCTAAGGGCTTTTATATTGACATGAGTCGCACGCACACACACAAACACACGTGCTCGTATGCACATACGTAC
>OLKM01001541.1:119519-124995 GCA_900291075.1 Melanogrammus aeglefinus
CTCTCCCCCCTTCCTTTCATTTTCTCGCCCGTATTTTCTCCCATACTCCAGGATGCCTTTGAGGGTCTTGGGAAGCCAAAGAGCCGTAATTGTATTGTCCTATCGCTCCTCTTGAAAACGCCTCACTCATATTTGAGTTATCGTTCTCCCCTCCGGTTCAACTTCTTACCATTCAAATTCAAGCGTTTTGCGAGGCCGGGCTGGCGCGGTCGTTTGCCTCTGAGCCAGGACAAACCGGTTGTTCCAAATGGCTTTCTAATGGTTTCTACTCAAGGAGATCATCTGGGCTCTCTTCAGCGGCGTCTATTAGTTATGTCTCTTCCCTTAATCGTCTCGGTTCTCTCCCGCCGTACCCCCTCAAATACATAAAGCGCAGACGCGATGACTCGTTGACGAAATGATTCCTTATGATGAATATACAATGATGATTGAATCAGAGGTACAGTTTAACTGAGTTGGGCTATGATGGTTTTTTTCGTGGCGGTTATTTAATGCACTTTGTCTTAGCTTAAGTGTGTAGCCGCGATTACCACCAGATGCTAACCGGTGAAAAGAGGGAATATAGCAAGCATATATATATATATATATATATATATATATATATATATATATATATATATGTATACTATATAGTATATATATGGTAGTGTGTATATATATTATATATGTATGGTGTATATATATTATATATATATATGTATGTGTATAGTATTATATAATATATATGTATGTGTGATATATATATGTAGTGTGTGTATGTATAGATAGATGTGTGTATATATATATATGTGTGATTATATATATATATATATATATATATATACATATATATATAATATATATATATATATATATAATATATATACTGTTATATATATGTATATGTATATATACTGTGTATATATATGTGTCTTACCCCCTTTCTGTGGTGTGGCTCAGGAGGTAGAGCGGGTTGTCCGTCAACCGGAAGGTAGCTAGTTAGATCCCCGGTTCTACCTAGCTGCGAGTGTCGAGGTGACCCTGAGCGAGACGCCCCACCCTGACTGCCTCCGAAGAGCTGGCTGTCGCCCTGCGTGGTGGACACCGCCCTTGGTGTGTGAATGTGTTCATGAATGGTTTTTGACGTTAGGGAATGCTTGTAAAGCACTTTTAGTGGCCAATGGTTAAAAAAGCGCTTCATAAAAACAGCCAATTTAAACAAGGATTGATACAAACATAATAGCTTTTTCCCAAAACTAGAAAATAAAGTAAGTTCAATCTGTTATTGTTGTAAAAAAGAACCCAAACAGGGATCTACTTTTCTTTTACAGCATTGTTCCATCGTCTTTTCTTCTTCGCGATGATGTTCAGAGATATTGAATAAGTGATGTAACATTTGTGACGGCCCATTACGGCGTCTCCATGCGCTACACTGCTTTCAGAACGTGTCGCTTTGTCTGCGTGTTTATCCACAGAATAAGTTCAGTGAAGGGGTCTTCAGTCCTTTGGGCGTAAATGTGTAAACAACATTAGATGCTGCAAAGTGATTATTTTCCAAAATAGACTGAAGATAAAGCCTGGTGTGTTTCACTCTCTGGTTCTTTGTACACTGTAGCTGAACCTGTTGGCCGCCGCCTTGTCTAATCCGTCTCGCTCTCTTCTCTCTCGTTGCTCTGGAAGGCCTTAGTGATATAGAAAGATATCAGGGGGGGGGGGGGGGTATCTCACAACTGACCCTCCCCTGACCAGCTGGGCGGGGTGATGTTTCAGCTGTCCGAGGGAAAGGGGTGGAGATGGATGGAGATATGACGGAGGTTAGATAGATGGTTGGATGGAAGGATGGCGATGGATGGACGGATGGATGGATGGATGGATGGCTGGATGGATGCATAATATATATACTGTATATATATATAAAAACAGAGAGAGATGATAGATAGTTAAAGGTTGGGTATTGAATTCTCTTTTTTTTGCAAAATTACTTGAAATCGTTACCATAACCCACTTACAGCCACTGAGTTAGAAGTACTGACATGGAAATTAGAGAGAGAGGTTGTATGATTGATTGATTGATTAATGCTGAGAGAGAGAGAGAGAGAGAGAGAGAGAGAGAGAGAGAGAGAGAGAGAGAAGAGAGAGAGAGAGAGAGAGAGAGAGAGAGAGAGAGAGAGAGAGGTTGTATGATTGATTGATTGATTAATGCTGAGAGAGAGAGAGAGAGAGAGAGAGAGAGAGAGAGAGAGAGAGAGATTTTTTTTGATTTTTGCAAAACACTTTTATTTACATAATTTCCGTTTACAATAACAGTTCAATAAAGTGCTATTGCATTAAAATCTCAATGTTTTTAAAAAAATATATGGTTTAACCAATAAAATCTGGTGCAAAGATTAAAACATTGTTCACAACAGAGCAAATAAAACCACCATAACACCACCGTTGTTTAAAAGCGTCCACATCCTCGATTGTTCTATAAAACTGGAATTCCAACCAGACTCTTGCTCTTATATTGCATAAAAACACAGTATGGGCATTGTGTCCTTCTCTTTCTTCCACCTTATTTCGCCTGCTTATGTATACCGCCATCTTTGCTTCTCCTAACAGATAATTTATCAATTGCCATTTTTCACTGTTAGTTTTTTTATAGCCCGCACCAAAGATAAAAACTTTTTCTGTAAAAAAACACCTTAAAAAGACTAAAAACCAAAGTTAAAAAAGAGAAAAACCTTGCGAGTCTGGGGCTATCCGTAAAAACATGGAAAACAGTATTTTCCATGAGCGAGAAAACCGAACATTGTTTGTGTTTCAATTGAAATAATAACAGAACGTAATCTTTTCATCTTTTTCAATTATAGTCTAAAACTATACCCTTGAAACCAACGATCGGAAATAATACAAGATTCAGCTGCGAGAGAGAGAGAGAGAGAGAGAGAGAGAGAGAGAGAGAGAGAGAGAGAGAGAGGAGAGAGAGAGAGAGAGAGAGAGAGAGGAGAAGAGAGATGAGAGAGAGAGAGAGAGAGAGAGAGAGAGAGAGAGAAGAGAGAGAGGAGAAGAGAGAGAGAGAGAGAGAGAGCGAGAGAGAGAGAGAAAGAGAGAGAGAAGAGAGAGAGAGAGAGAGAGAGAGAGAGAGAGAGAGAGAGAGAGAGAGTCATTCAATCCAAAACCATGGAACAATCAGATAATTTGTTTTCATACCATTTTGTTTTTCCATGTATCATTGTTCTCCACCTTTCACTCAGTGAGTGAGTTCACCTGGAGTACCACGGTACACATTCCAGGCAGATAAAGTTATATTCTTTCAAGTGAAAGATGGTGAAAGACAGGTGCAGTGCTGGCTGCTGCCAGCCTGTCTCTCGGGATAGGAGTTCAGGTCCCGGTTCTTGTGTTTGTATGATCAAGGTTGCATGAAATCTGGCCCCTTCTCCGTCTCCAGAGCCAAGTCATGTGTTTGTGGGCGTGTATGTGTGTATTTGTGAGTGTGAGATTGTGTATGTGTGTGTCTTTGTGGGTTTGTTTGTGTTTGTGTGTGCATGTGTTCAGGTGTACCCCCGTTTGTTAGTGTGTGGTTGTGTGTGTGTGTGTTTGTTAGTGTGTATGTGCCTGCGTGCACTTGTGTTTATGTATGTGTGTCTAGTCATGGTAACCTCGGTCAGTTCAAATCTAGGCCACACCCACTTCCCTCCCCAACCTCTTAAGCTAAGCCATAAAAAAGAGAGTAACGGTGGACTGATGAAAGGGTGATGAATGGATAATGAAGAAGGATGGATGAATGACGAAAAGATGATAGGAGTGAAAGATTGACGGATAAGACACACAGACAGACAAACGGATTTGCATTCGCTTTGCATACATCTCTTCGTCCTCTTATCGACCTTGACTCTCCCACCACTCGCTCCCAGACGGCAGTCGAGACAGGCATAAACCTGGAGTGTATACCCCAAACACTCCTAAGTGCACGGCGCCATTCCGCCGCTATCAGGTTTGAACCAAAATGAAGGATTTATTCGCAACTGCTTCCCGCATGATTGAGTTCCGACGAACAACTGGCGAGTTAATTGGAAAATGGCACCCGGCGAAAACTGAATTGGCGCTCTCTCCGAGCCGAGGTGCAGGCACACACGCACACGCACACGCACACGCACACGCACACGCACACGCACACACAGCACACACACACACACACACACACACACACACACACAACCACACACAGGCACACACACACACACACACAACCACACACAGACGCACACAAGCACACACGCACATTTGACTTGAGGAATCACAGCTGAATCGCTCCCCACTTTCACGTTTGTTTTCCTTTATTTATTTAATTCCACAGATTTCTTTCACCCCCAGCTGCCTTCACAATCACACAAACACATAAAAACACACACACATACACACACTCTACTACCCAGACAGGAGGCACCAAACACATACATTATTAATGCACATGTCTGTACTCAGAACACACGTGCACCACTAATCACGATCCTAGATGCACAGACCGTAAACCATTACATTCCTATTCACGCACACACTCACACACACACACACACACACACACACACACACACACACGCAAGACCACCAACACACACACATACACACACACAAACACACACACAAACAGGAATACAAACACACACACACACACACAGACACACCCACACACACACGCGCGCACACGCACACACGCACAGATAGACATCCCCACCCCCCACCGGCGTACCCCAGATTGGCCCCCTGCGAGAACGAACACTAAACCTTACCAGAGACGGGTCTTTCGCTCGCGCGCTAGCTATTAGCCTTAATGGCCGGTGTTATTTCAAAGCCACTGACAGCTGGCCAGCCACTGACATCATAAGAAGCGGTTAGCGGAGGACACAGACTTCCTCAATGACGGCTCGTGAAGCGTGTGGTGCGGGGGATGGGGCAGTGCCGCGTCACATATTACGCTCAGTGACAGTTTAGGAATTCACGACCGGTTGCGTGATAGCCGGGTTCTTTTGGTCTTGCGCCCGGCTCTGAAAAGGAATGCTTTTGCTAGCACTTTATGTGGTGGAGTGATGCCGTAGATTAGGTATATACGGAGTGTGATTTGTCTTTGAGTGGGATTGCTTATTGGATTGGTTTTGGGAGCGCAGCCAAGAGGTACTGTTCCTGAATGACCTGTTTCTATACTGTCTAACCCCCTGCTGACCATTTGCTGTTCCGTCAAACCCCTACCTGCTCCTTAATGACACGTCGATATACCGTCGAGCCCCCACCTGCTACTTAATGACCTGTCTCTGTACTGTCTAACCCCTACCTGCTTTTAACTGACAAGTCTCTGCACTGCCTAACCCCTACCTGCTCCGTAATGAAAAGTCTCTCAGTTCATTGTCTAACCCCTGCCTGCTCCTTAATGACAATCTGTATTCACGAGAGGCACTTTGTCAACTTCTCCAACGGAGATTCCAGCACCAACTCCACGATTAAAAGGGTTCAAACACAT